>APFE030968429.1:97995-139639 GCA_000404065.3 Pinus taeda
TTTCACAGAAATCAAAATCCAGAGAGCTATTACTCATACCTTCTACCATACCTTTACCATGAAGTATTCGAAGGCCCTTCTCTCCAATATGTCTAAGCCTTTGATTCCATAGCATGGTCTTCTCTCCAGAGACCACTAGATTTTCTGCTCCATTTTCAGGAACCATAGAACTATTGCACCCAACAACAACAGTGCTACCTTGCAGCTTGTACACAGTTCCAATCTGAACTCCTCTAGATTTAGATATCCCACTCGATGACTTATTTTTGTTTCTGTTCTGGGACCGTCCTCATACAGACAAGGCATCACCATTCTGGTTGTCCATATTTTTCCGTCTCATCTACTTCGTCAGCAAGGCTGAGACTATTTCATCAAACTGCAAAGTAGTTGTATTGCTACCTATTGCAATAACTATACTATCCCACGAATCTGGTAGAGAACACAACAAACTGGTGCACTTATCTTCATGTGAAATTTTAATATCAACAAAGGATAATTGACCTACCACAGTGTCAAACGCATTCAAATGCTCTGTCACGCATTCAATGTTACAATACATATTTATACATGCCGAAGCATCCAATACCATGGACCGAAAAACCATCGCGTCCAAAACCATGGACCGAAAACCATCGCGTCCAAAAAACATGTGCGAAAATCATGCACAGAACCATAGGTGGGTCCGCCCAACCTAACATAGGGTCCAAAACCAAAATTTTCCGGGGCGTTGCCCCAGACCCCATAAAGTGGGGTTACAGGTACCCCTCAAACCCCCTGTTAACTATGTGGAAAGAATATAACACAACCCAACATTACCTGCATAGCCATATCAAAAGTGAAATCAATAGATGGTTTACACATTTAACCGCCTTTTTGTTTCCAACATTATGCCAAGATGAAATATAGCCCATATGTTACAATTAGGAAGAAGGAAGAGGAGTGATTGAAGTCCATATCACTATGAAGTACAACTAATAACATTATGACCTTCTTTATAGTTTTGAACTTCAATTTCGTAGTGGAATTATTTGATGTAAGTAAAACAAAAAATATATGTTAAGACTCAATGTTCTTTATGTGGTTGCAATGTTGGTTAAATTCATTATTTTAAACACTAATGTTGTTTTTATGTACAAAATTGTATATCTCTGGTCTTAAAATGTCCTAATGTGTTGTTCTTCTTTAAATCCAATGTGTGCAATTTAGATGTGTTTTTTTCATTTATGTTTCTTTGCTCCAATGAGAGTGTTACTAAATTATATCTTTCTCTTACATTTCTAATTGTTGTGGTCTTTTTTACGGATCGCTTCACTTTGTTCATGTCTTTCATAAATGAAAATATTGTTTACATTTATAATATTATTGTTGGGATTTCATGTTCTAGGTGTTTATATCAATATTATTGACATTTATACTATTAATAAATTCATGTATTGATATCAAAGTATTTATGGATTAAATTCTATTTATTATTTACAATGTAGTGGTATAAATGTGTTATTATTAATGTAATGATGATTTATCATGATTTAGTGCTTTATGGTTTGCAATGTGGTTCTTATATTGCTTTTGGTTTATGTCTTTTATTATTTTTTTGTGTTATAGCATTATTTATGTTTATATATTGATGCCATGGATTTAGGGCTTAGGTTCGGTTTACTATTTCCTTGGGTTTATAATATTAAAAGATTAGGTTTATTTGTTCTTTAAGTTTGTAATATTAATAATTCCTTCGGTTTATCTTTTATTCCCTTTGTTTTATTAATACCCAATATTAAAGTTTAAATAATAGTCCTAAGGTTTAATATTAATCCCTTACATTTACAATGTTTATTCCTTCAATTTATTGACGTGCTACTTCCATAATATTAACAATCCCTAGGGTTTATTGATCCATTAGGTTTATAATATTCATAGTCACGTGGGTTGATCAATACATTGGGTTTAAAAAATTAATTCCTATTAATCCCTTGTCATTTTTATCCCTTTGGTTTCTAATATTTTTCCCTTCGGTTTATTAATTCCCTTGAGGTTTTAGTGTTAATCCCTTGAGGTTTTAGCGTTAATCGCTTGGGTATATTATAACAATCACTTGGGTTCATTATTCCCTTGGGTTTATATTATTAGTCACTTTTGTTTAATAATATTGCCTTAGGTGCATAATCCTTTGGGGTTTTTGTATTAATCCCTTGGGTTTATAGTACCATTTGCATGGGTTTATTATTCCTGAGACAAACATTGTGTATTATAGTGTCACAAATATGTCTCAATGTGAAAATCAACCATTCTTAATCATGGTCAATCATGGTCACATTGTGACAAAGATGGTCTCTTGGTCCAATGTCACATTATGAAAACCATGGTCATCCACCTTCAAACATCGTACAACATTGCATTGGGACAAATATTGTCTCAATATGAAAATCAACCATGGTCATCCATGGCCCAACATCACATAAATCCCTTGGGTTTATAATCATGGTCGACCATGTTTCAATGTTACATTATGACAAATATTGTCTGAATATGAAATCAACCATGTTAAACCACTATCAATCATCATCAAACATGGTCATTCATGGTAAAACATGGTCCAATGTCACATTATAACAAATATTATGTCAATATGAAAATAAACCATGGTCAACCATCTTCAATCATGGTCAACCATGGTCAAATGTCAAATTGTGACAAACATTCTCTAAAAATCATGCTCTATCATGGTCAACCATGGTCAGTCATGTTCAATGATGGTCCAACATCACATTGGCACAAATATTGACTCAATATCAAAATAACCATCATCAACCATCGTCAACCATGGTCAATCGTTATCAACCATGGTCTAATGCCCCTTGGGTTTATTAATCCGAGGGTCCATATTCCTAGGGTATAATATTATCTATAAGGTTTATAATATTAATCCTAAGTTTTAATATAGATGCCTTAGGTATTAATATAGATACCTTTATAATATAAATTCCTTGGGTTTATAATATTAATCCTAGGGTTTATAATATTAATCTTAGGGTTTATATTCCTAGCGTTTAATATTAATGATTGGGTCTAATATTATTCCCTTCAGTTTATAATCCCTCGGGTTTTTTATATTAGTCCAATGCTTTTAGTAATCGCTTTGGTTTATAATATTCATCCTAGGATTTTAATATTAATCATAGGGTTTGTATTCCTATGGTTTAATATTAAACCTAAGGTTTATAACATCAATATTATATGGTTTAATATTAATCTCTTTAGTTTATAATCCCCTTCATTTATAATATTAATCCCTTAGGTTTATTAATATTAGGGTTTATGTTCCTAGGATTTAATATTAATCATAAGGTTTAACATTATTCCCTTGGGTTTTTCATATTAATTGCTCGGGTTTATTCATCAGATAGGTCTCTTTGTCCAATTTCACATTCTGACAAATATTGTATCAATATGAAAATAGACAATTTTCAACCATCATCAACCATGACGATTCATATCCATAGTCCAACATCACAAGATTTGAGAAATATTGTCTCAATATGAAAATTAACCATGGTCAACCATTTTAAACCACATTTAACAATTGTTGCATATGCGGTTTTATTAATGGTCTACCATGGTCCAACATTTAATGCAAGGTTACCCGTACTTTATCCATAGTATGCATGTAGACCTATGCATAGACCATTTTCCCAGGAATAGATATGACCTACCAGGTCAAAACTTCCATTAATAGTGATGAGTAAGGCCATTCCATTATCTCTCATGTGGAAACATATTAAAAGACTAACCCAAAGTCTAAACCATCATTATCCGGACTTTAATCATCCTTTAACCTTCATTCCCTTTAATATCGGGACTCATACACCCCGCTAAGCCATTATTGAATCCTTATTCCACACCATATACAAAACCTGTTTTTAACTTTGGGTTATAATTGTGCTTAACCTTAAAACCCTTTTATCGTGCTTCAATCCATTTTAAACCCCTGATAATTGATAACACATAAAACCACATACATCATACCATTTTCCGCCAATCCTCCGTCTTTGTAGAATTCCCGAGAATCACCTTTATTGCAGTCGCTCATCGCCAGTTACTGTTGTCATACCACATACACACCTTTATCCCCCTCTGACTCCGATATGTGACTATTGGAACATTTGAATAACACTTTTCAATAAAAGTCCTCGGCACAACACTTTATAGAAATACAAAGGAAATACATTAAATTTCCGCTCTGAACCATATAAGCGGATCTCAAAATTTATACATCTGCATTTATAAATATCGTCAAGTCCACTCATTGACCTTCGCATTATCCTCCTCCATTGATCTCCTCCCACAGATCCAACGCTTTACATTGGTTTCGAGTTGCCAACATGCACAGGGTTTAACCGCTTGATAAAAGCGGTTTTCCCACTCCGCTCGCTATTACGTGTCAAACACTAAGTGGAATCAGGTGCTTGCGTTTCGATACCATTTACCATTGTTCCTTCACCCAATAATCCACTTACACTATTTAAAAACCACTCCGACATGTACTACAGACATTATGGGGTTCTACGGTTGATTTGATAAGTTTTCGGTTCCGCTACATATCACATATCGCAATCGCTTTCTCCTTTTTGAAAGATTGCGATGTGATCCCGATGTTCCACTTTCTGCAATTTGATTCTAGTCGTTGATCTGTCAAATCTAACAGTTGTTGTTTAACGATACTTTACTCCTCCGTTACTCTATTGTTTACTTATGTTTTACGTTATTTCTTCAGCGTATCTGTGGTTTTGGGGTTTCTTCAGGTTCTGGTCCTTCTGCTAATTACTGTACACTCTGCCTACATCTATGATATGCAAATTACACTACTCACTCATAATTTTCCATCGATGATTAACGACACATTTATACAATGGAAATCGAATCATTTATACATTTATACAACGATTGTCAATCATAGCCAAACATCGTCGACTATGGTTGAATGTCGCATTGTGACAAGAATTGTCTTAGCATCAAAATAAGCCATGTTTATTTTAGTATTTGTAGTATTTATATTTGGGTTTACCAATGTTTGTTTCATAATATTAGTCCCTTGTTTCAATGCCACATTTTGAAAAAGATTGACTCACCATGAAAATAAACCATGTTTATTTTTGTGTTTGTAATGTTTATATTTGGGTTTAACAATGTTGGGTTTATAATATTACTTCCATGGGTTTAATATTATTCCCTTGGGATTTTCGTATTAATACCTTAGTTTTATTATTCCTTGAGGTTTATAATATCAATGCCTTGGGTTTATTATTTGCTTAGGTTTATAATATCAATCATGTTCAACTATTTTCAATCATAGGCAACCATGGCCAACCATGGTTGAATGTCACATTGTGACAGGGATTCTCTCACCATGAAAATAAACCATGTTTATTTTTGTCTTTCTAATATTTATATTAGGGTTTACCAATGTTGGGTTTATAATATTAGTCCCTTGGGTTTAACATTATTTTCTTTGGTTCATAATCACTTGGGCTTTTAGTATTAATCCTTTGGATTTATTATTAACTTGGGTTTATAATATCAATCATGGTCATCTTTATGTTTCTCTAGTGTATTCTTATTATTAATTAATATATATTAGGAGTGTTTATATTATTTATAATAATATTTTATAATAATATATATAAATAATCTGGTTGTTAATATTGATATAGTTATTAATAATCCTATATAGTTATTTATATAGTTATTAATAATATTAAATGTGTTTGATAATATTTATATAGTTATTTGACGCAGGAAACGGGTGAATACACACAGTGTACACAGATCGTGCACAAATTCTATTATCCCCAAGAATTTTTTAACTCTATAAGGAGTTAAATCTTCAATATTTAATGGTTTAAGGCCCATTTCATAAATCCCCATGTAGAAAGCTTTATTAAGACCCAATTATAATCTAACCCTTCATTCCCTCTCTATCGGGACTTATAAATCAACATAACCTTTTTTAACTTTGATACCAAGACTCATTGACCCTTATCAACATTTGTTAATCCTTATGTTGCACATATAAGAAATTCCCACACTATAGCTTTGATTATCCCAGACATAACCACAAAACCTTCTATCGCGCTTTAATCCATTTATAAAAAAATACACATAAATAAATGTGAACTCATCTTTTCCACCTTTTCCAAAGCCTTTGCAGAGTTTCTGAGGCTTAGCTTTATCGCTAATCACAATCGCTCCTTCGCGGTCATACTACTCATGAAGCCTTCCACTTCTGATTTGCGATAACGCTGGGTTTGTAAACTCAAATATTATAAACCCGCATCTATAACTTTGTTGGGTCTATTCCCTGAAGCCTTTCCACGCTGCTCCTTTACATCCCAATCTTCGATCACTCTGATCTCCAATCGATCGCTATCAGCTATCGCTTAATTGGCCCATCAAAACTTTGCATGTTGGCATTCCATTACCATTGTCACTTAGCTTACCTGATATGGGAGCAACGATTAGATCTTTGTCATTCATCAACTATGTGATCCAACGGTCCATGCTTCATCGTATTATTGCAAATGCTTAGGCTTAGGGTCAGGGTTCTTTGTTCCCACTGCTTTCCTTCAATGCAATATTAAACTCCGCTCCACTTTTGTGATCTCATCCTGACTGTTGATCGTAAAAATCCAAAGGTTGATGAGCATTAGCACTTCACTTCTCTTCGCTTGGTTTTTACGCCACTATTGAATGATTTCTCATTGGTTTGGTTTATTTTGGGTTTCCTCGTCCTTCTGCCATTATGCGATGTGACTCCCTGCTGAGCTTAACTCTACAACTTCTTTAATTAATGTCTGTCCAAAGCATTACTTGGTTCTTAAAATGGATTCAACGATCCATCTCATTCTTGTCTATTCTTCTATTCCTCTCTAATATTATTATGAGCTATTCTTATTATTAATTATTGTATAGTAGGAGTTTGTATAATTATTATAATATTTATATAATAATGTATATAAATAATCTGGTTTGTTAATATTTGTATAGTTTTTTTTTTTTTTTTGACAAATTCGGTTGCTGTATTAAAGTATGAAAAAGATAAGGGAGTTCAGTCTCCTTAGATACATTGGATGCCAGTGGCTGACTTGATCAAGAGATTTACAAAAAGGGAATATCTTGTTGATCTTTTTCCTACTGTTTTTGCTACGAACTATGACTTTGCAACTATAGCTTCTTACAAATTTAAGCAACAAGAGAAGACATTTGCAGAACATTTAATCTATGACAATATGGCGAATTTGTCTTGCGGTGAACTCCTCTGGCTGCTTGTCCACTCCTTCCTGCTTGGCACTCGAAGAACTGGTTGCGACTGAGTTTTTCTTTTCCATCATGTATTGAAGGATAGAAATTGATTCTTCTGCATGACTACAGCGATTTGAAAGTTGGCGAAACTGTTCTTGCAGAGAGGAAACTCTGTGCAAGAAAAGGTCAATTTTAGCCCTATATTTTTCGTTCATGATACGGTTCTCGTCTTCAATCCTTCGATTCTGATCTTCTAACCGACGATTCTGCTCCTCCAGTCTAGATTCTAAGAGCCTCTGCTGCTCCTCCAAAATGGACTGCTGAGTCCTAACTTCTTCGAGCTCAGCTTGGAGGTCTACACAGTGCAGACAAACTTCACTGCGGGCCATAATAACTGTGGAGAGATGGCTTGGATTTGAACAGCGAAAATCAAGTAAAAGAGTGGGGTGCTCTGCGGTGGTGTGCATGGAAGCAGGAAAGAGGGCACTAAAGATTCTGAGGGGCGCTGCCCAGTCTGAGATTCTAGCAGTTAAGAGGATAGCCAAAATGAAGGTCAAGACGGCTGCGTGGCAGACCTCTTGAGTGAAATTGTAATCGGAGGTGCAGCTGAATAAACGCTGCTGAGGTAGCCGCTCAGAGGGACCTTGATAATGATTAAAGGAACCTTGTCGACAACAAGGAATACTGTATATGCTAGACAGAGTAACCGTAAGCCTGAGGAGAGCGAGGAGACAGAAAGTGTCAGTATGAGAGAAAAACGCACTATGAGAATAATATACCTGAGTAGGATTGGGGCGAGGTAGATGAAGTCTCGTCTGGATTCGCTTCGTAGGCACCGAAGGAGAGAGGGTTGCGTGTGTAGGCACACAAAGAGCGCAACGTCTCAAAGGAGCTTCAGAATAGGGGAGATACTGCTGAGTGCTGAGAGGCTGGAGGTGAGGGGTTGAAATAGCCCGATGTGAGAGAGATTGGATTAGTGAAGGACAGATCACAGGGAGATTGCTGGGCTGCAAAAGATCCAATCTTAGCCTGCTACCGTATCTTATGCCGCCGTCGGTTGTATTGCTAATTTTACTTGAGGATATTTATATCTGAATCTCTACAACAGAGCTACAGAGATTCGTCCTGTTGCCAGTCCGCGTCATACCATCGCACGCTTCATCAACGACGTTGAACAAGAGACTGCAGGTGGATTTTGTCCTCATGGAATAGATTGATAGCTCTCAGAAGTGTTGCATCTAAGGGTGCCAATATGCCTTCCGCAAGATTTGTTTGCTCTATCATCCGCCTCCTTATTTAGATTACGGAGGATATGATAGAATTGAATTTCTTCAAATTTCTGAAGAAGAAGCGTGTTACGAAAGATAACTTGCTGCAGAATGGCGTTAGGTGAATCATTAAGCGAATGGAGATTGAGGAATCCCCAAATACCTTAGCTCTTTTGATTCCTAGATTGCTCAATTGGATGAGGCCTTGATACAAAGCCAAGGCCTCAGCATTGTTAATAGTTCTCTTACCTAAACTCCATTCATAGTTTAGAATATGCTCCCCATTTTCATCAAGGATAAGACCCCCTGCTCCAGCTTGACCTGGATTTGATTTGGAGGCTCCATCGAAGAAGAGAGAATGGAAATTGTTCCTCTGTGTCCAAATTTTAAAATCTTGCTCTTGAAGTCTAATTTCCCAAGCTCTGTTATGTTTTTGGTTCATGCTGTCTTTCATTAAATTACCTTGGATTTGGTGTTTCCTTTCCAAAATATAGCTGATAAGGTTTCGTTCCTCCACTGTGAATTCTGATGCTTGGATTTTCCCTGTGGTATTTATTGCGATTGCTTCCTGGGCCAGGCTTTTATCTTTGCTGCATGTGATTCGTGCATTTGGAGTTTTATCTTGAATTTTTTTTTTTTATTTCTGGATAGCCAAATTCGCCATAGCAGAGTATGAGGGAGAGTGTCCCAGACTCTTTTCACCAAACTACTCCTTTTTTCTCTCCAAGGGCAGCTTTTCTTCCAGATGTAAATTGTCTCGGCTATGCTATGCTGAGGATTCCAATTTATGTTGCCAAGGGAGGATAGCTGTCTCCAGCATTCGCTGGAAAATGGACACTCTACAAATAAATGATGCATTGTTTCTTCAGCTTTGCAGCAGTTGGGACATCTTAAAGGGTCGTTGATTCCTCTTTTACTGAAGTTCTCTGCTGTAAGGATTTTTCCTTTTAAGAGGAGCCATATAAAAAAATTTATCTTTGGAAGGGCTTCTGATCTCCATACAATTTTCCAGTGATTCCACAGGGGCATCTGGAAAGTGTTGTTGCAGATATGATGATGGCCTGATTTTATAGTATATGTAGATCTTGAGGGGTCCCAGCAGAGGCTGGCGACTCCATATTTTTTAATTGGGGCCCTGTTATGGAGATGCTTCTTAAGGGAATTGAGGCTGGCTTCTAGTGCTGGCGGGATATTAGGGAAGGTCTAGCCCGTCCAAGCATGGGAGCATGGATCCCATTTGGAGATTTGATCCAGATTGTGAAGGCCTCTGTTGTTAAGGAAGTTGATGATGGGAACGACATCCTCATTTGTAATCAAAGGAGGGAGTCCCATGATCCTATCTGAAGCAAAGTTGATGCTTTCCCCCCCCCAGGAACCTTCAAAGAGTTTTGCTTGAGGACATGAAGGGCTTTCTTACATAGACGCCAGATTTTGGAGGATTCTCTATTAGGTATATTGGAATCAAGAAGCTTTTGTCTGGGAGAGTTGAGGTATTGGGTCTCCATAACCTGTTTCCACCAAGCTACGGGTCTAGTAATTAACCTCCAAACCATTTTCACCCCGAAGGCTAGGTTGAGGATTTTTGGGGCTCTGATTTCTAGGCCCCCTCTGTCTTGAGATTGGATAACATTTTTCCAATTTACCAAGTTGAACCTGCTCTTTTCTTTCTTTCCCCCTTGCCAGAGAAAATGTCGAAGGGCGACTTCCAATTTGTGATGGAAAGTGGCGGGAGCCTGATAAAGAGTAAAGTGGTAAAGAGGAAGAGAAATTATACCTGATTTAAGAAGGATGAGTTTGCCTGCCGGATTGAGCCAGAGTGTCCCCCACTGTTGTATTTTCCTTTTTACTTTGTCGATGATCTCGTTCCAGGTCTCCTCCTTCAGAGGTCCCAGGCTCACTGGCATGGCTAAATAAGAAAAGTGTTCCCATTCCGTTTTATAAGTGACACCAAAAATGCTAGCTATGTTGTGGGCCACTTGGTTGGCTATATTCCAGCCATAGACACAGCTTTTTTGAAAATTTACAGCCCCTCCTGAGCACTCCATATATTGGTCAAGAAGGTTCTTAAATCACCTTGCAATAGTTGTCGATGCTCCCCCAATCAAAAGTGTATCATCTGCTAATTGAGAATGATTGATGTTCTTGACTCCATTTCCATATTTGATTCTGATTATGAGACCCACCCTTCTGTTATGATCCAAGGCTTTACTAAAGGATTCTGCCATGAGAATGAAGAGATAAGGGGATAAAGGGCAGCCTTGTCTAAGGCCCCTGGAGGATTGGAAGGCTTCACAAGGGCGGCCATTTATCAGGGGGGAGATCCAAGGTCCAGAAATATAGGCAGCAATGGTATTGACGAAGGAAGAGTCAAAGCCCATCTTTTTTAGGACAGCGAATAAGAAGGAGTGTCTTACTCAATCAAAGGCATTTGCTAAATTGAGTTTTAACATGAATCCTTTCTCTTGCCTGAAGAGGCTTGAATGGATGGCTTCTTGAACCAAAAACATGGAGTCATGAATATGTCTATTAGATATAAATCCACCTTGATTTTCAGATATCAGAGATGGAAGAAAAGGCTTGAGTCTCATGGCTAAAATTTTTGTAAAAATTTTGTAAGAGGAGTTGCAGAGAGATATTGGCCGAAATCTAGAGAAGGAGGTGGGCCTATTCTCTTGGGGTATTAGTGCAAGGAAGGTGGAGTTGGTGAATCCTCCCATTTTTCCTTTTTTTTGCACCGATCTGAGCATTTTTGTTAAAGCTTTCTTGATCAGACTCCAGAACTCCCTATAAAAGCAAATGGGAAATCCGTCAGGCCCAGGTGCCTTGTCTGGTTGAAGAGTCCAGATTGTTCTTTTGATCTCCTCTTCATCAATTTCACGGTTTAGCATGTCATTCAGCTCCTTGGTAACGCCCTTAGGTAGATATTGAAGCAAATCATAGTAATCTTCCACTCCTTGGGTTTCAGTAAGAAGATCCCTGTAGTGGGTGGAGGCCGCCTTCTTTATGTCCTCTTGATTGTTGTACCTGTTTCCTTTATTACTGATGATTGAGTTGACATTATTCCTTATCTTACGAGCAGTGGCTTGTTTGTGGAAATAGGCTGTGTTTTTGTCTCCTCCCTACAGCCATAATTGCCTGGATTTGGTCCTCCACTTAATTTCTTCCTCTCTGTTGACATGCATAAGCTGCTCCTGCAAAGTGTTCTCCTGATTTTTGTATTGTTGGGAGAGGTCGTGTTCCTCTATCTGTGTTTGCACCTCTTCTAAAGCTTTCTTGACTTTCTTTTCTGTCTCCTCTGGTTCCTGATAGCTGTCTTTGGCCTAATCTTTAAGTGCTCCCTTGACATTCTTGATTCTAGTCTCCCATATATAACTTGGCGACCCCTCTACATGCTGTCTCCATGCCGTTTCGACAATCACTCTGACTGTAGAATTTCGGGTCCATAACGGGCTGAATTTAAAGGGGATTGGTCCAAGAGGTCGGTGAGACTCAAGCGTTAGAGAGACAGGGTAATGATCGAAGGCAGAGGTGCTGAGAACACTGGTGTATCCTATAGCAAAGGTAGCAAGGAATGATATGTTTACCAGAAATCTGTCCAGGCGCTCCATGATGTTGCCAACTCCCATTCTTCGGTTGCTCCAAGTATACCTGCGATTTTTTGGAATTATATCCACCAACTCATTCTCCTGTATAATTGCTTCCAGCTGATTTCTAAAGGGGTCATGAGCAAAATTTCCTCCTCTTGTCTCATTAGCATGCAGAATCAGATTGAAGTCTCCGGCAATTATAAGATTTGTGGTGCTTTTGCTTTCAATGCTTCCCTTCAAATTGTCCCAACGGGTTTCCTTTTCTCTATAGTGATTGGGTAGATATACATTGTATATGATTACACTCCTATCGCCCGTTCTGCTATCAAGTTTGGTTCTGATCCAATTTTGGTTGATGATAGCTGAGTCACAAATCCATCTATGGCTATCCCAAATGGTAACTATCCCTCCAAAGGCTCCTCTGGAGCTGCTAATGATTCCTAAGTATTTCTTGTGATGGTCAATAATGTTTTTCATTTCTTGCTGATCTTGTTTTGTCTCTTGGACCAGCATTATTTCAGGTTTCTCGTTGTGAAGAAGATCTCTCAGGGCTTCTATTTTAGAGGGGTGCCCTAAACCCCTACTATTCCGTGAAAGAACTTTCATCATGGTGCATTAGGCGTGCGGAGAGGTGCTCGCCTCTCAGGGTCTTTCCCTGTTGCTTCTTTCTTGTGGTGTCCAATAATGAAGGATTCCATTGGAGTTTGAAAGCCCATTGCTATGTCCTTCTGGGCATTTTCATCTCTATGCTGCTTAGCCGATTTCCTACCTGGACTTGGTTTCTTATGAACATCACTTGTGGTTTCGTGCTCTTTGGAGGAACTTCTAGTAGATCTAGAAGGAGGGGCCTCAAGGGAGGGCTGAGAAGAGGTTAATGGGTGTTGAGGGGTTTCGGGCATAGGATCTTTCTTGGATAAGATGAGAAAGGGATTGGAGGAGGAAGGGATTGGTGGATCTTGGGAGAGACCAGAGGGGAGGGGAGAAGGGGAAGGAGGACGCTGGGTGGAATATCCAGGGATGTCAGGATTTGGTACAAGTTTAGAAGGGAGATTAAATTTTATTTTTTTGCAGGCTCCCAATTTCCATCTTGCTCTTCATTCTCAATATTAGTAATCTTAGTGCATCTATTCGCAAAGTGCCCATATTCATGACATACCTTACATTTGAATGGGATTTGCTCGTAGTCCAACTGCTGAATGTGACTCCAGTCATCCACTTTTAACTTGATAGCTTCAGGTAGTCCTTTCCCTAGATCCACCTCAACACATATCCTTGCACAGGCCTGCATATTGTCCTTGGGTTCGCTTCTATCAATGTATTTGCCTACCGCATTTCCTATTGCCTTGACCGATTCGTCTCCCCAGCAATGTAGCGGAAGATGGGGAAGGCGAACCCAGACTCGAACAACATTGGGAATATCCAGCTCCGGATCAAAGTCTGGTGTCCATTTATTGAGGTAATGTCCTCGTGAAGCCATGAAGTAAGGCCTGTTTCTGAAGATTAGATCCTTGTCTGCTTTGGATTCAAAATGGAATGTGTAATAGCCTTTCCCACAAAATCTTATTGATATTTTTCCGGGGATCTTATCAGACCATTTGCATTCAACCCATCTTTGCATAGTCCTTGGTGATGGCCATAATCCAGTAAATTGCCCAATAAGTCCTTTCTCGGCCAAAGAGAGAGCTGCCATGCAAGGAAGTGTTAGTGGCAGCTGAACTTCCTGAAGAATGTCAAGTTTCTTTACAAATTTCGAAGTTGCAGGTTTAGGGCGCAGAGGAGGGAGAGATTTTTCCAGATCTGAGAAAGCTTTCTCAGGATCCCCTTTAGAAGAGTCTGGATGGGCCATGGCTGGGGCCAAGGCCTAGAGCACTGCAGTCTAGTCCTCAGAGAAAGGTTGTGGGATCACGCGCAGGTCGGCCGCGCTGCTCCAGGCTCCTACATTCGTCGACCCCTTTTTTGTATAGTTATTAATAATCCTCAATACTGATAATAATTAACCCTATGTATACAAATCCTAAGATAAATATTAAAAATACTAAAGCCTAATAATAATAATAATATTATGAGTTTATTTATTATAAATTAATATTAATATAATAATCATAAATATATAAGAATATAAGAATATAGTTGCTATTATTTGTATAGTTATTATTATCATAAATAATAAATAATTGGCCTTTATTGTTATTTATTAATAATAATATTGATTATTATTACTATAATTAATATATATTTTGTGTATATTAATATAATAATATAATAATATATAATATTATTATCAAATATTATTAATAACTATATAAATGTTAACAACCAGATTATATTTTATATATTATTATATAAATATTATATTAATATTATAATAATAATATAATAATAATATTATTATAATAATATACAAATATTATCTTCATATCTATGCCTGGTGACACTTTGCTCTTCTCCGTTTTCAGATCTTCGTATCTTCAGTCTTCTGCGTCTTCAGATCTTCGGATCTTCGGTCTTCTGTGGTGGGGTCTAAAGTATATTCAGTCTTTGGATCTTTGGTCTTCCTTCGGTCTTCATCTTCGGATTCATGGGAACAAATGATGCATAAATAGGAAGTAAACTAGATTCTGAACCATGGTGACCCTCCAAGATCCTGTATTATACTGCGTGCTTATACACCTCTAATCTTCGGATCATCTTCTGCAGTCTTCAGAGGGCCACTACGTTGGAGGGCGTTGATCCAATGCCAATCTTTGTAACCACAGAAACCCTATTCTCCATATCAAATTTATCTATAATCAGGAGAAATCTCTTCTGATCTTCTATGGTCTTCTGCGGTATTCTTAAACGTATTCTTCTGCGGCATTTGAGAAATCTCTTCTGATCTTCTGCGGTCCTCGGATCATCTCTTGCAGTCTTTGGATCATCTCCTGTGGTCTTTGGATCATCAGATCTTCTGCGGTATTTGAGAAATCTCTTTGGATCTTCTCCGGCCAGGTCTAATCTCTTGCAGCTAGCTATTTTCTACTCCAGATGGCTACCAACTTCACAAAAATAGATGTTGGCTCAGTTCCGTCCGCCTCTGGAGGGTAAGCTCCTGCACATATCGTCAGTGAAGTGCCAACTCCCACTGTCCAGGTGGTCCAGGCCTCACTCGATGAGGCTCTGAAGTTTTCTGAAAGTGCCCTAATTTGTTGGTTCAATGGTTTTTCGCCATGGCTGACAGCTCTCCACAGTTTGATCTCAGAGGTATGGAAGCCTATCATTTCTGATGCAATTAATATCTACCCCTCTGCTAGGGGTTTCTTTATAGTAGATTTTGAAAACCCTGAAAGCAAACAATGCATTCTAGATTCTGGCCCTTGGTTTTGGGAAAAATCAGGCCTATTCATGAAGCCATGGAACCCATCATTTGATCCCTTAACAACAGTCATAACCTCAGCACAAGTTTGGGTGAGATTGCCAAACCTACCCTTGCATCTCTGGAATTTCTCCTTGCAAAAAGCCATTGGAAATGCAATTGGGAAATTTTACTACAGGTGCTCAGAAATAGAGGAATATTCCAGAACCACCTATGCATGCATCTGTGTGGAAATGGACTTCAGCGCCAGATTTGCAGCTGAAATAAACCTAACGAGTAACGACTATGTGTGGAACCAGAAACTCGGTTATGAAAGTGTCCTCTTTAGATGTTGATTATGCTTTGAGACAAGGCATCTAGCTAAAAATTGTCCAAAAGCCGCTCAGAAAAATGCTAGAAAAAATCACAATAGATCTACATGGTGGGAAGGAGCACAAAAAGATCACTACATTGTCATCAAAGAAGAATACTCTCGAGAAAACTCTGAATCACAAGAAATTAGGAAACTCGACAACTTGTCAAGCATCAACAGTTATGAGGATCCAAATACTGCACAAAATAAATCTTCATTTAACAGCAAAGTAGATCTCTTGGACCAAACTTCTTCTTTGACTATATTCAAAAGGACAAACACAACAGATCACAAAGCTAAGACACCAATGTCCCAAGAACCAAAAGAGATGAAGGAGATGCAAGATAAAGGAAGTTGGAAGATCATCGAGAAAAAAAGAAAGCTACAACACCAATCTTACCAAGAAAGACGAGGAGTCATACAATTAAAAACTAAGAAAATTATAGGTCCGATAGACCAATTTGGTCTTACTGGACATTAACCACCACCACCATCATCATTAATAATATAATATTTATAATATTATAATCAATTATATATTTATTATTATTATTATTATACACATATAATTGTTATTATTTTTTTTTAATTTTATATTATTATTTACTTAAATAATATAATGATAATCTAATATTATTATGAGTTATTTCTTATTATTATTTAATATATATTAGGAGTTGTATAATTATTATAATATTATATAATAATTTATGGGGTAATATATATAAATAATCTGGTTGTTAATATTTTTTAGCTATTAATAATTTCTTCTATAGTTATTTATATAGTTATTAATAATCATAAATACTAATAATAATTAACCATATGTTATACCAACCCTAAGATAAATATTGAAAATCTAAAGCCTAAAAATAAAATATTATTATTATTATTTATTATGAGCTTATTTATTATAATAATATTAATATAATATATTATATAATATAATTTATATAAGAATATAGTTGCTATTATTTGTATAGTTATTAATTATCATAAGTAATAAATAATTGGTATTTATTGTTCTCATTATAATTAATATAAATATAATATTTATTAATATTGATCAATATTATTATTATAATAATTATATTTGTATAATAATAATAAATGTTTTTTTAATAAATATTATAGACTATTTAAATAATAATGATATTTAATATTATTATGAGATATTTTATTATTAATTAATATATAGGAGTTTATTATTATTATTTATATTTATATAATAATGTATAGAAGTAATCTCGTTGTTAACATTTATATAGTTATTAATAATTCTAAATCTAGCTGATAATATTTATATAGTTATTAATAATGTTAAATTACCATAATAATTATTAATGTGGTTGATATAACCCTATGGGGTGTATATCAACTACATTGGAAAATGTGGTTGTATATATGTTTCATATAGGCATATGGGCATTTATCAATCACAATTGGTAAATGTGGTTGTGCTAGTAGTAGAGACATTGAAAAAGGAAAATGATACATAATAATAACAAGGTGATCAATCCCCACTTGTCAATGAACATAACCAACCATAGTAGTGTTAGAGAAATAATGTATATGCCTCTCACCATGAAAGATGGTAATAAAGCAATCAGGAGTAAATTATAGTGTCTTGATAAGAAATTCATCCCCAGACCACATAAAAGAAGCAAAAATGACCAGAGTTAAAGTGAACTTGTTACATAAAGGAAAACTAGGAGTCAGCGAGAGTTAAGAAGTTGTTATTCCTGGCGATAGAGATCTGAAGTGCAAATACAGGAAGAGTGGAAACAATATATATACATATGTTCAGGTATTTACAAAGAAGTTATATTCATTCGTTTTGGTGTTTTGATTCACCAATTTATTAATCTTCACAACAAAATTCGTTGGAAAGCCTTACCCATTCAGATCCCTTCACTTGAACAATGACTATGAAAATCCATACAAATTTGATCGTTGGCGATGACAAGTCAGTGTTATTGCCTCTCTTTTTTTCCTTGTTTTTCAATAAGTGATTGCTCAACTTTTATCTTTCAATCTAGAAAATTTCAGTGATTTTATAAGGATTGAATCGACAACGAGGGAGATCATAAATCGATACATAGCTCTTGTTCTTATTTATGATTAGGAAAAGGATCCTACTGACTATAGTTTTATGCCATTTGGAGGTGGCCAAACACCTTTGCTCGGGCATGGACATGGGAAGGTTGGAAGCACTCATCTTCATGCATCAACTTATGACCTCATAAAGGTTACAAATTTACTCCACCTTGCTACATGATAGTGACATTATAGACATATCCATGACCATACATATAGTCAGAATTGAACAATTGAATGGAAGTCCATCTTTTGCACTTTGCCAACAACCCTATGTAAATTAGTTTATATATATAAATGTGTAACTATACATGACAAAAGAGGATATAGGAATATGTTGTGTGTTGATTAAGAAAATTATTTGTAAAATTTAGAGCAAAGAAAGTCCCTTGAATTATATGCACATTCATAGTTTTGCTTGCTACTGGGTTTCCAGTATTAATATATCATGGCCCCAGCATACTCATATTACAATGAACTTACTATAGTGGTTTATTGGTTCCACATTAATACTTCTTGTAGGCCATGTATTGTTCCATTTGTCTATTTTCTCATCTAACAGACTCGAACCACTTTTCAGTAGAGTTTATTGACACCTTTAGCTTAATTATTTATGCAGTTGGGAGACAGAGGATGATTTCGTTGTGAGTTTTCCAATAGTCCACATGAAGAAAATAATATCAAAAACTTGAAGACTCATGGAATGAGCTTGTTCATTACATTACAAGCATAGCAATTTATACACAAAGACAGTCGTAGATGCTACAACAATCTGCCGACAAACATTTATGGTTCAACAACAATGGCCGACTACCACCGCTTATTACCGACTAACATTGATGACCTGCCGAGTTCTAGAACCTGTACTTTGAAACATCTGCTATATTATCTAGATTAATCTAGCAACTACATTAATGCGAGTGGTTGGAATTAATGTCTTCCAACACTACCACTTAATTCCAACCACATAACAAATATATAAGACACTGTTAAACATACTCTTAATTGACATGCCTGCTGGTCTAAGTCTCAGCTAGGCTTACAACAAAACATTTCATTTTTGACTTCTTGCTAAAGGGTCCATGCTTGTTCATTTTTTGGTGCAGTTTCATCTTCACCTTTCTGATTTTCCTAAAAGAATTCCTTTGCTCCTTGCTTATGTACTTAACATCATTAACCTTTTCCAGATTGGGATGCAATGCAAGATCCCGAACAAGGTAATCTAATTCATGTTCTCCCACTTTCCATGAGGAGCCACCAAAATGCACTCATCCTTGAACATGAGTGGCCTCGGAAGAACATCCATGGTAGTATCCTCCACAATCACAGTCATCTTGAAAGCATATACAATAAAACTTCTAACAATTGGGTTATGAGAGAAGCAAGTTTTACTCTGAGTGATTTCTTCAACA
Organism: Pinus taeda; assembly: GCA_000404065.3. Classification (NCBI taxonomy): domain Eukaryota; kingdom Viridiplantae; phylum Streptophyta; class Pinopsida; order Pinales; family Pinaceae; genus Pinus; species Pinus taeda. Next base: position 117,360 of record APFE030968429.1, read on the forward strand.
ACATGATCATGAATGATTTCTTCAACAACATGAGTGATTTCTTCAACAACATGATCTTCAACAACATGATCCTCAACAACATGACATTGTTTGTCAATGAACTCAAAAATACTGCCAAACCCAAATGGGTTCCTGAGAAAATGATCATCGAAAGGATCATTGTCAAAAAGTAAAAAGATATACATATCAACTAGGCTTAAATTTTCCTTAAACTCTAGCCATCTTTGACTTCAGAGTAGCACCAGGCTCGAATCTGCCTCTCACTTCCATGATGTGCACCACACTTTCGTTGCCACACTCTTCTGATCAGCATTTTCCACAACAAATGATGGCACTTCACACGATTGTTCCAATCATAGCATCCTCCAAATACAATCTCACAACTCCTCAATGTTTCTCCTCGCATAACCACCTCACTTTCCGAACCACACAGTGGAGATCCTTGGCTCTCCTTAGAACTCTTCCTTGAAATTCCTCGCCTTCAAGGGTCCTTCATGCTCGAATGGATCTCTACAACTTCCATTCTACAAATACTTTCCATGGGCTACAATATTCCTTGACAATGCTACACTTTTACTTAATGGCAGCACAATAATGTTACTTAGCACTCAGTCACACAACAATCACACGAAGGGCTGCCATGGTTTCTAGATTTTTGTGAGTCTGAGGCTTCAACAAACCATATTTAGCACCTCTGCATCTATTTTTGCCATCTTCCCTCTACGCAACATTCTTTAGCAGATAGCGGAACATTTCCAAAGAAGGATCGATTCATGTCACTCAATAGCAACCCACCGAATCTCCATAATCGGCTTTCTCTCCATAGCCAAAACTCTGTAAGAAGAAACTCTATTCCACGTCCTTAGGCTTGGGCCTACACCAAGCCTCTTCCCAACAACTCTTCACCACTTCATAGGTTCTTACAGTCCGCTGCCAACTTCTATGCACAGATCAAACACAACTTCCCAACCACGCTGACTGTTACAAAGACCAACAACAAAATGGGTCATTAAATGCCTTTTGCTCCAATAAATTGCACATAGCACAAACCTCTCTACCACCGCTCACCTCATCTCATGTCACCACCAACCTCTGCACCAAATCCACCGTTGGTTCCATATTAGGCACTCTAGACAAGAGAAACTCAACAAAAGGCTCACTACGCCTCTTATAAAATAGACCTTTGATAAGACACAACAATGTTGAACACCACTACACCACTGTGTCAGCAACTCACATTAGTTAAATTCACCTCTCCCCATACTTCAACTACGCCTCCACGACTACCACAGGCTTGCAACCTTACCACATTTGGCACCCCATCAACGATGGACAACTCGTCAGTTACTCCTCTAATCAAACTCTCCAAACCCAAGTTTTTAGTCTCTTAACAAACCTCAACACAGATATAATGCAACAAATCTCCTCCTTTTGACACACTGGTGCGCATGAGCACTCTCTCCTTTGGCCAATCCGGTCTACACCAAATGCTTATGAATGGTAGTAAACAAAGCATTAAATCACGGCTTGCACCAGCAAAGTTTATGGACAACAGACACAACATAACAACGTGGAAAAGCCTCATAGATCTCGTCCCTTCTCAAGACTCAATAGAACACAAAACCTCTAGCGAATACAATTGGCCTCACTTAGTGATTCACCACTCGGCCTCCTCCAAGTAGCTCACCTGAGCTCTATCTTCTGGACAACGCTGGACTACACACACAGCGCCACAGAGTGACCTCTCTTCAACCCTTCACAACAACCCAGCAACATAGGACTCAACGCGTCCTCAACACACAAGATTCGAGAGACGCAAACACAATAATCTTCCTCTCTGCTTACCTAAGCTCTGATACCATATTAGAGATTGAAGACTCAAACACAACAACAACTTGCTCAGCCTCACGCCTACTCTGATACCATATTAGGGAGAGCTGAGACTCAAAGACTGAACACTACACACAGAACTTGGAACTCAACCACTTTTTTTCATTCGCTGTTTAAACATGTATTTATACACATCAGAGAAAGTTCTGGAGATAGATTGGGGTGGTGGCTTCTTCAGGAAGCTTCCCCCATTGTCAATGATTTCTAGAAACTTCATTAAACATCGGTTGAATTATGTTTGTGGGTAGTTGGAATTAGTTCCTTCCAACAAATAATTCCTATCCTAGTCAATAAGATCATTCACACTTTTAAGTTGCCATAAAATATAATTTCTTCTCTCTTAACAAGATAAAAACGATGACCAGTGTGGTTTCTGAGTGCATAAACTAAGGTCAGAGCACTATTTCTCTTTGCATTGAATTTTCCTGTATTTTTACATCCCTAGAGATGATTAACTTTTTCCAAGTTCTCGTTTTGTGAACAAAACCCGTGAAAGGAGGCTTGACGTTGAAATATTCTTGTCGTTGGAGTCCAAATATTTGTGAATACCTAGATAATATGAATACACATTATCAACGTCACAGTTTATTATTACAATTTGACTTAAGTTATGGTAAAAAGTAAATTAATACTTTCTAGAGAGCATACATCAAGGTACTGCATATCGATCATCCTCACTAGAGTCAAATTGAATAAATGATTAATGGACAAAACTCTATGGTAATGGATTCTTTTTAGTTGAAGTCATTTTATTAATGGCCTGACCCTTATGGTAATGGCATCTTCCCAGTATTAAAAAATCATAAACACTTTATTACAATGATATTATCTTTCTAACCTTAGCCATGTCTATCCCGTTGGATGACTTAGTCCAGTTTCTGGATGATCCAATTCCAGTTGCAAGTGCACTTGGTGCCTGGGTCCTCATAAGCATGTGACTAAATTGTTGAAACTAGGACCTTTTCTTTGAATGGAATAGTGGCCAGTGAATGAAATCATGTCTGATGATGATTATTATGAAATATCAACTTCTAATCCCTATGGTTCATCTTATATATATTTTGATACTGATGAAATATTACTCTTAAGTTCCAGATTAAACTTTAGTACCCAATACCCAAAAGGAATCCAAGCTGAAAAAAAAGAAAGTGGCCATGTAAACATCCATTAGAGTTGAAACAGAGGTAAGTGGTTATCTTATTCAATAAAACAAATTCCAAAGATGTTTTTGTATTTTCTCAACAGTCACAATCAAACTGAATCTCACCATCCGTTGTATGAAAACAATATATGTATTTCAAGATTCAAAGAGACAAATGCATTTATTTGTAGGACACCAAGGTGATTTCAAACTGTACTCTCCAGACAAAATCATGTCAACTGAGATAGCTACCTTCTCAAATACAAACACAGAGATGCATATGATTTTGTTCTAGCGACAATGTCGTTACTATATCTTACGGAGCTTGTGTTAGAAAACAAGTCGCATGTGTTTCCCAGTAAGAAAAATGTATTTAAATCATGACAAGCCAAGATGTAAGGAAAGACCACTAGTTTACAATAAAAACTTTTGGAATGCATAGTCTTGGAAGATTTAGATATTACTAGCAACACTTGCAAAGGAAGGTTGATTTCATCAACTACCTATGAAAACAAAGTTCTTTCTTTGTGGCTTGTTTCTTCATGGAGAAATGAGCAATTCATTTAAAGGTTGTACTTTCTTCATTGACCTTACCTTCACGAGTGCCATATTGTGTTGTCTTGTGTTGTGAGGTTCTTATACTTTTGTTTTATCATACTCATGTTTCATTTAATTACTCATGGAACCAACAATCTTCTCAAGGTGATCATTATGCATGTCTAGATGGTAGTACTAGGCCTACCGGTAGAATGATTTCAAACTTGTTTTAATAGGCATACTTTATTGTTGTAACAAGTATATCTAACAGTCTTGAAGCATGCGCCTAAGATATTGATGTTGATGGTGTATCTTTAGTGCATGATTTTGAATGGTAGAAGAATCATCAATATTTACCACTTTACTTGGCATGGACCATCAACAACATGAGTGAATAATAAATTACAGTTTTAAACCACTCTTCTCAATTATTATTGGATGATGAAAAGTTCTATGGACTTTGTAGTTGATCAAATCTTCATAATACAATTTGGTATCTAGAATGATGTATGAGTGAAGGATCATTGTAGAACTGACATCCAAAGAATCACAATCCTCAGTAATATTAGCTTTTGATTCAAATGGAGTAGAATGAGGCTTACATATATTCCATTTTAAATATCTTCAATAAGTGATATTAGCTTATGATTGAAATGGAGTAGAATGAGACTTACCGATATTCTATTTTAAATATCTTCAAGAGATCCAAAGCATACTTTCATTGTGAAATGAAGATACTATCATCCAATCCAATTGCATAACTTGGATTCCAATAAATAAATGCAACAAATCTAAGTTAGTCATTTCAAATGTATCTTTCAATTTTGACATTAGACTAAAATTAAATCACCATTATTTTTAGTGATAATCAAATCATCCACATAAATCACAATTAAGGGAACTGAATCATTCACATGTAACCATGAATATTGTGGTTTGTGTTAGGATGGCTCAAACCAAGTTACAAAAAAACAAGTAATCTTCTAATTTAATATCCTAGGTTCTTGTAATCATTGAGAGGATGGATGTCATGGGGAAACTATGCAATATAATTCCTCAGATAGTTCACCATTTGCTTGAAACCTTGTAGATAAAGGTTGATCTTTGGTGGTGGACAAATAACAATGGTTGAAAACTTCATTGGCTCAATTCTAGTCCATTTCAGTTCACACAAAAATCCAAGATAATCAAGTTCCTTATACTCAAATGCACACTTCTTACTGTTCACAATTAACTTGCTACCTGTTGCAAACATTGACTTTGGTCATCCTAGGTCCGGTTGAAATGTAATATGTACAAGTACACAATTGGTTGTAGCACTTTTTTCATCATCCCATGAGTGTTGCAAGGCAATTGGTAGCATTCAATGACATCAGTGGCCATCCAAGAAGTCATTGTCACATCTTGAAGGATGTCTTCCACATATCCTTTGTCTTGATACATATTTGATTATAACTAGACTTGAGGTTGATCTTATTAAAATATTTGTCTCCCTAAAGTTGAGTTAATAGGTTGTTCATTCATAATAATGGATATTAATTCTTTATTCTAATCTTTTTCAACAGTACATGGTCTACACACATTCTCCATATGCCATTATTCTTTGAAACTAGAACTATGGTCGATCCAGAAGGTAGTGCACTCTATCAAATGTGGCACTTATTTAAAAAAATCTTGAATTTGCCTCTTCATTTCTTGATTTTCCAACAAGAAAGTCGTGTTTAATGCCTCATTTGGCAGCAACTCCTTGATGTATATCAATGGAGTGCTCGATGTATGGCTTGCAGGTGTTATGCATAATTCTTGGGTCAATTTTAAATAATGTTGCAATACCAATTTCTTCTTTTCTTTTTATACTCGAGCTTTATATGACAATGCCCTAGAAAAACCAACCAAATATGAAAAAAAATAATAAAAACCCATGATACATAACATGGTACATATCTACAAAAGTGGAGAGAAAGAATAGCACCTTCATGATAACATAGGAGGATTGAAACAACATTCAATTTCACCATGACTATGGTATAAAAACCAAATAAATCAAAACATTTTTCTACAGTACACGAGACCACAGCAAAATCCACTAGTAGATACCTATCACCTAAATGTTGTAGTAAGATTTGCAAATTGCCTAAAGGTGGAATTCAAACACTATAATAGTTAAAATTCATTGTTATGAAACTCTACTGTATAAACAATATGCTCCTGAAACTGCCCAAAACGCCGCACTAAGAAACAATTAAAACACAGGAAACTCAAGCACCTCAACAACATTATCTTATAGCTCTTGAAAAAAACACATGTAAGACACCTATAATAGATGTTGATTAAAGAACGAAAAAGAGAACCATCAATGACAGAAGCGAAAATCCACCATGGAATTTATTGAAAAAATAGGAGCATATTGTTGCCATATGGCATAATAACAGTAAAGAACTCACGGTATTTACCATAGATCTCGTCACTAGGGTGGGAAAAACATAAGACTTAATTTCATTCTTGGGATGACGTCGTAGGAGCATTACAGGCACACTTCCTGATCACACACAAGACCATGTTCACATATGGCACGCCTACCCTTTTTATAATTAATAATTATATATATCCATTAATTATTTTACATAAATTCATGATAAATTTTAAGAATAATTTGGAACCACTCACATATATAAATAAAATCAGAAATAAAAATAAAAGGAATGGTTAAAAGAATTTGCTAGCCACACATGCTGGGTGCATGCTACCCACCTTTCTCAATTGTCTTATTTTACGTGGAGAGACCTGTCTCATCTGTATTATTTTACGCGGAGATTAGTAAACAAAATCTCTGGTGCATCTTTCCATGTTCGAGAGACACTCATTCGGTCACTGTACTATATCGGTACTTACTATTACTATTGTGGAAGGTCATTGCTCCATCACTCCATTCCAATACGACTGGCAGTCCACCATTCCAGCGAAGGATTGTATGAGGGCGTAGGGTGTGATTCTTTAGCTCTGAGGGCCCAGGGACTATATGAGGGCCTAGTGTTTAAACGCGGGTTTATTCACAATTTTGCGATTCGACGAGGAAATCCGCTGAACCAAAGGGAGATAAGCAAAGTTAATGTTTCATTAATGTGATCAACTACCTATTCTACTGGCTCAATTAATGCTTCCCTCTTTGGTTCCGACCCTATGTGTTATGCTACCATCTCATCCAGTTCCAGTTGTAAACCCATAATACATAAAGGTTTATCCCGTAGTAAGGGTTCTATCTACCTAGAGGAAATTCTAGGTGAAGGGAACCATCAGCACCGACTATTCCAGACATCAGTAATATCCATGCATGCCCTCGAAGAAATGGGAGGTGTACCAAAACTCGGATATGAGTTGTAACCCCTCCTAAACCCCACGGAGAGGGAGGTTCTTCCTTGCATCACCCTCGGATTTTAATGAGAACAGGCACAAGACTAATCACAAGTAAGGTGCTTAATCCATGGGGCTACTGCTGTCTATGGGGGCGTTAGCTTTTTGGCTTTCTCGCAACGGTTGTAGGTCTCGTAAGTAACTTTGAAAGGTCATCGTAAAGGCTTCCTACTCCGGAATATTTTGAAGGTTTTCATCCAACTGTTGGTTTATGGTGGGAAGACTCTCTCTCTATATATATATTATGTGGTCCTAACCTCTTATTTTGTATCCGTGTCAATGTTGCAGGAAGAAATTGATGGCATAACCCAAATAAAAGAGAACGAAATAAGATGAATTCGCTCAGTAAAATACCCTATATATTATCTGGTCCTAACATTTTATTTTGTATCCCTATCAATGTTGCAGGAAGAAATGGATGCCATAACTCAAATAAAATAGAAGAAAATAAGATGAATTTGCTCCGTAAAATACCCTATATATCCCAACAAAAGGTATAAAAGGTTGTGCTCTAATATCTTGCCTCTAAAAACTCTATTATAGTTGCCATGTAACTGGCAACCCCCACCAATAATAGAACGTAGGGGTTCTACAATAAAAGGGTTAATAAAGGTGTTCTCTGATGTACGAAAAGTGACTCTAAGCTAATTTTGGGTAAAATCAAAAGTGAATATGAGAAGTCACCAACTCCATATTCAGTTGACTCCCCTTGCATTTAGGGAGTAAAATCAAGAGAATGCCCCCACTAGGTATATTTCCTATTTCAATTCCAAATCGGCAAAAACATAAGAAAGAAGCATGGTATAAACAGGTCATAATGCATGAGTAGTCGGCTGCATTGACCTTGACAAATTAAATTCTTGTCGGTTCTATTGGGTTTGTTATAGCATGCAGAGGGAATTGGACCTAACAAATTCAATTCTCAGCCTCAACCAGTGCTACAAGTTACTAGCCCAAACAACTTCTTGATTGGGCCACAACTTCTTGAGTGTATGGGACATGCCTAAGAGCTAATAGCTTATGTTTTGTAGTGTGAGCAAACATTCTCCACCTTAAGAAAGAGCCTTCCCCTACCTCTGCCTCGTTTACCAGGCATTTACTAGCAGGTCTCTTACTTTGGGCATCTCAGTTATAGAGGAAATATGCCACTTGCATACATGTCGGAAAACGCAAAGGACTATGGACAATCATCAGACATATGGTGTCAACATCAAATACAATACAAGAGAAATGAATTTGAACTTGGCATAATGAACTTCGGATATAATAAAAAGTTTCTGTAACAACCTTCATTAAAAATACATGTAAAAATAGATAAGACTACGGTCATGGGACACATATTCCAAGCTGGATGGAGGGGAAAACATCTTAGCGGGCGTTCATTTGGTTTATTATGGCTAAGGAAATTGGAAAAGGATATGACTAAGACTTTAGAAAGGAATAATGGAATTTTGGAACATTTATTTTTGAAAACAATGGAAATTAGGAGAAAAGTTAGGTGAACAGTCACAGATTTCACATGAGGAAGAGAATGAAGGAAAATAATGGAAATGAAGAAAATACAAGCCTCATTGATAAAAAGGGTTTTGAGGATCAATTGGTAAGCTTTTGACAGGTTTCGGTGGAGCTCTCTTCTATTCTCTCTCTCTCTCACTTTGGATACTTAGATATTTCTTGGAGCACTCTTGGAGAGCATTGTATACTTGGAGTTTTGGAGCAAGAAGTAAAAGGAAGAGCAGGAAAGTGCAAGATGACATTGATATCAATAGCTACAATAGGATTTTCCTACAACTACTAAGTTGTATGTGTGTTTTCCTTACTAGTTTTGGCATGCACGACACATGCATGTGGTTTCTTCGTTATGATTTGTCATTGGCATGGAGGATTTCCTCGATTGATAGTGGATTCTCCTAGCCTTTCTATTTCCTAGATAGCCATAGTGTTGTAGGTTCATTTGTTTATTTTTCTGGGTGGGTCTCATTTTTCCTTAGGTCGGGTTGAGTTACTAATTCCTAGAATCCCTTGTTGGACAAATGCTCTGGAAGCCCTATAATACCTTAGGTTGAGTTACTAGTCCTGTAAGCCTTGGTTGGAAAAATGCTCTAGAATCGCTAGGTGGGTTGAGTTACTATTCCTAGAAACCTTGGTTGGAAAAATTATCCAAAAGTCCAGAGAAAGTTATGGGTTGAGTTACTACTCCTTGAAGCCTTGGTTGGAAAAAAACACTCTAGAAGAGATGAAAGGCTTGGATGAGACTAATATGGTAATGGTTTTGTGATGTCTAATTAAGAGGTGGAATCACTATTGATGGGTTGAGGTGGATGGCCTCTGGAAGCCCTGGATGGTTTTGGATCGATGTGTTTTATGAGATCACACATTCATGCTTGGAATATAGAATTGGGGTGAATGAATGAAGAGAGGATTGGCTCATCTATTCTACTGTCAAGTGGAATGTGATAGTCCCATATCGGGTTGTATTTTTCATCATTAATATGAGGTTATTTATCCTTTTTATATCATGATGATGATACTAGTTTATATGTGGATTATATGGTTGTTGTTTCCTTAGTATTTCTATGGTTATTATGTTGGTTAGGAATATGTGTTATGAAAGTGGATACGTATGGATCTCATCATGTTTCTACTTGTATATCGATGAAAAATGTATCTATGGCCTAATGGAGGATAATGCAACTAAAGGGATAAGGAAACGATGCCTCATAGTGAATCTCAGATAAGTATGAGACCCTTATATTGAGATCTAATATCTACACCTATAGACTACATATTCGTGATATGTTTGACAAAATGCCTATCATCGTTAGTAGGGGTCTAGTCAAGGTATTATTCAACTAATTGCATTTATACTATCATTTCCTTGTTATTTTATTGTATTGAAGATGCGATTCAATTTTGGGCAGTGACTGGGGCTCTATGTTTGAAAAAGTGGCTCAAATCGCGAGGACACGGGCACAACACTGTACAAGAGAGTCCCTAGATGCTGGCTTGTAGACCTGTGAGAGCATCCATAAGTTCCTCGACATTGGCATGACAATAGCATGAGAGTGTCCAAAGGTCAAGTGATCCAAAATATCAGTGGGACCTAGGGGATGGTTGGCAACAAGGTTAGATTGGTTCCTGAGGGTCTTAATGATGATGTTGATTGTCTGTATGGTGTGATTTTGTTGGTTCCACTTCCTTAACATGAATTAAGAGGTTGAATAATATGATAGCGGTGTCTCATCACATGTTTACCTAGGCTGGCCGGTTGCTCGGGTAGGTGTGGGCGGAGGGTGTTACATAGTGGTATTAGAGCATGGTTCACCCATTGGACTGGACGGTTTATCTCTTGGTCATGCATTCGTGTTGGTTGAATATGTGTTCCTTATGGTTCTAGTCCACGTTATTGTTGCATTTTCATGGTTTTGATCATGGTTGTAGTGATGTTCCCATGTGAAGGTTGATGGTGTTCTTATGGAGTGTGTCATCATGAGTGTATGGTTGTATATGCATTTATTATGTATGTAGGTTTCTATATGTTGTTATGAATGCATTTTCACGGTCACGGTTGTTTTTCATTAGGTCATTATCTGAAATTAGGTCATGATGCTAATGTATTGGTTGAGATAGAGAAGGATATGCAAACTATCAAAGTGAAGTTGCAACATTGGACCTCGAGGCAAGAGCATGTCATCTTTACATAGGTTGTATGTTGGGCATGTATGTATGTAAGTAAAGGATTGTTATATGCATTATGGTTATGTGTATGCCTTTCATTCTATTATTATTATGGTTACATGTATTCTCAATGCTAGTTGATCAATATAGTCATATGCACATCTGTCAGATAGTCATGAATGATAGTAGCATGTAGTTGTATGCATTGCTATTTTTGTTTTATGTTAGGTAGCTTGATGATTATGTTATGTGTTGTTGATGAGTATGTTATAGGTTGACTTGTTGTTTCCATATGATAGTTAGCTTGATGATTAGGTTATATGTTGTTGATGAACATGATATATAACTTTTTGTTGTTATATTATAGTTAACTTGATGATTAGGTTATATGTTGTTGATAAACATGATAATTAACTTGGCGTTGTTATATGATAGTTAGATTGATGATTAGGTTATATGTTGTTGGTGAGCATGATGTATAAGTTGTTGTTGTTATATACTAGTAACTTGAGGATTAGGGTTATAAATTTAAGATCTTGTTGTTACATGTATCATGTTAAATTGGATTGGCCTATGTAGATGGTTAGGGTATGAGTTAATAGGTTTTGATATTATGTCATACTAATGCAGACTAACTGTGCATGTGTGGTTACTATGTATGAATCATAAATTTTTATGAGCTTATTATGTGGACATGTTAGATAGTGATTATTATTGGTCTTATGACCTTATTTGTGGTTGAGCTGATATGTTGTGAAGTTATATCGTGCTAATCTGGATTATATTGTGCTAATCTGGATTAGTTGTGTAGATAAGATTGCCTCCCATGAGATACATTAAGGTATGAGTTAGCTTATGTCGTATATTTGGTGCTTGATTGTTTGATTATGTCATCTAGTTGATTAATTTAGCATGGTATGTTTGCAAGTTGGTTGGATGTTTGATGAATTTCGTAATATGAGTATGTGTTCAAATGATCTTGTTTTAAGATGATTGTACTAGCACATATGCGTTGAGACAGTTGATACATGTTTGAGCGTAGTAGGTGACATTTTTAGCATTATGTCTAATGACTATGAGTTGGCTATGGATTATGACATTGTTGTTAGTCTTGGTAATGGTTAATTTCAAATTGATAGATATGATTATTTTTATATTTGGAACACGTGGTTGACATGTGTGAGAAGCTATAGGGAAAAATGCCTGGTATTAGCTTTACAAGGTAATATTTGATGTATTTATATAACTAACATTGGGGTGATGTGGTACCATATAGTAAGCCTTGATTCCAACAAATTAAAAGGTAAAAGAAAGGAATTTTGTAAGAATTCCTTTGGCTATGTTGGAAACCCTAATTCCAAAAGGATGGGTGTTTTGCATACAAGAAGTCTTACAACCCTGATTTGTTTAAAATTACATGGATAAGTGATATATTCATGGACATCTATTTGAAAGGTATAAAAATTGGTGTCTAGTTATAGCTGGACATGTCAAGGGAATTGGAGTCCCTTAAGAGATGGCATGGACATGTTCAATTACAAGGAAATGTGCTTGGCATAACAAGATAAAGTAACTAGTGTGTTGTAATGTTTATTTATGGACTGACAATAATGTGTTCATGGAAATATGATGCATGGAATTACATAGAAAAGTGACTACGACGAAATCATGAAGAAATATTAGGTTGAACTTTCCTTTGGAAGCACTGGGAACCATGGGGATTGATTCATGGCGTCTATTGTTAGTCTTATGATTTTGGCCTTTTGTGATTTCTTTGTGCTTGATTTGTAGTTTCGTTATGTCTAGTGCATGATCATGCCACTTTATTTGTGGTGTCATATTGTTATTGGTTTCATGGTTTTATTCTTGTTTGTTTCTTGTGCTTTCCTTTTATGTTTTGACTCTTCGTAATTGGTTGGAAAAGATGAAATTTAGTGGAGCTTGAAGAGAGTTGAATGAAATCCAGTAGGCAATGCAAGACTCACATGAAGATAGTTCATGTATAAATGAAGTTGAAGAAAAGAGTATGACAACGAGTTAGACTGGTTGGGTCCATTTGTGTAAATGGACGATGAAGCGATAGTCATGGGAAAATTAATCAAGAAAGGTGAGGTAAATGGATATGAGGCATCAAATACCTTGGATATGTTGGGAACTATTGTTCTCAATGTTGTGCATGTGTTGCATGCATAAATGGAGTTCTCTTAACCTTGACCTTATGATATCTAGTAATTACATTGTGATCATGATTTTTCTAATGTCTATATGTGTATACATGTATGTATATATGTATGTCATGTCTGGTAGGGTCATCATGAATCATGATTATTTTATGCTCATGTTTATATGTACATGTGGATGTCTGTATGTCATTGACTGACTAAATCAATTATTTTATGTTGATATTTATATGTATATATGAGTATGTATGCATATCGTTTTCTGAAAGGGTTGTTAGGGATCATTCTTGTGGAGGAATGATTTCTTATGTAGCATAAGGATATGAAAATTTTCCTGGTCTTATGAGGAATCAACTAGGAAGATTAGCCCTGAAAAATCTATGAGGTTAGTATCATGTGGCTATGAGTTGATATTATATGATTATATTATGTATATGCTATGGACAGGCTATACCGAGGGATACATCAATGAATTGAAGGCAATGTAGTCTTCGACATTGTGGGATAAGCATGGATGGCACAGAGACACTGAGATCAAGGTTGTTTGGTAGAGACAGTGTGGTTTTGGATGTGTGGTACTATTTTTGTGCATATGTTGTGTATATGTTGTACATGTTTCATCTGTGATGTTGTGTGCATGCGATATTATGTACATATAGTGTATGTACATGTTGTTTATGTAATGTTATGTACAAGGTGGTACATATAGTGTTGTGCGAATGTTTCATAATCAGTGTTGCTTATAGATTGTGCTATGTACATGTTGGATATGCAGCGTTGTGTACATATTGTAATATGCACATGATGTATATGCAATTTTTTTTTTCATATGGTGTTGTGTGCATGTTGGATATGGAGTTCTTTGTACATAAGTTGCTATGTACATGTTGTATATGCAGTGTTATGCACATATGGTGTTGTGCGCATGTTTTATATATGTTTCTATGTACGTATGGTGTTGTGTGAATGATTGTACAAGTGGTGTTGCAAGCATGTGGTGTCGTGTACAAGTTGTACATATGGTGTTATGAGCCGGTGGGGCTGTGTATATGTCATGCATATGGTTCTCTATTCATGTGGTGCTGTGTACATGTCATGCATGTAGTATTGTGTATATCTGCTATTCTGTACACATTTTACAGGTGGTATGATGTACATGTGGTGCTCTGTACATGTTGTCCAGGTAGTGTCATGTACATGTGATGTTGAGTACATGTTATCCAAGTGGTGTTGTGTATAGGTGGTATTATGTACATGTTATACATGTGGTGTTGATGTACATGTCATTTTATGTGCATGTCGTACATGTTGTGTTGTGTGATTGTGGTACTATGTATATGCATTGTGTAGTTGGGGTGTCATGACATGTGTACTAATTGTGTTTACTCTGTGTAGTAGATGTATTCTGTTGTGTTGTACGCCATGTGTAGGTACATATTTTGCATGGTGTTTTACATCAATTATAGATGTATTATGTTGTGTTCTATACCAGGTGTAGGTACATGCATTGTGTGTCATTGTACAATGGGTATAGATGTATGTACATATTTTACAAGTGGTGTGATGTACATGTGGCACTCTGTACATGTTGTCTAGGTGGTGTCACGTAAATGTGATGTTGAGTACATGTTATCCAGGCAGTGTTGTGTATAGGTGGCATTGTGTACATGTTATACATGTGGTACTGATGTAAATTCCATTTTATGTGCATGTCGTACATGTTGTGTTGTGTGATTGTGGTACTATGTATATGCATTGTGTAGTTGGGGTGTCATGACATGTGTACTCATTATGTTGTACTCTGTGTAGTAGATGTATTGTGTTGTGTTGTATGCCATGTGTAGGTACATGTGTTACATGGTGTTGTACATCAATTATAGATGTATTATGATGTGTTCTATGCTAGGTGTAGGTACATGCATTGTGTGTCATTGTACAATGGGTATAGATGTATGTATTTTGTTATATATCGGGTGTAGATGTATGTTTTGTGTGGTGGTGTACATCAGATGTAGGTGTATGTATTGTGTTGTGTTGTACACTGGGTGTAGATGTATGTGTGGTTGTATGTGTGTGAATATGCACACTATGTGTATGTGCACATGTTTGAGGAGAAGGCACTGGGTGTTGGTCTAGTGTGGAAACCAATCTAGTGTGTGTATGGAATAAGGATAAAGGTAGAAGCTAAGGATTAATGATATAAATGGGAAATTTAAGTTTTTTGTGCTTAAATCTAATTCAAAATATAAAAAATGTCCTCGGGGGTTTATGAGATAAATTGCATGTTAACCATGATTTTTTATGTGTCTTTATTTGAATTTCATGAGAAAAATAACATAAATAAAACAATGAACAACAAAATGTAATAGACTTAAACATCACCATCATTAGTAACACATTAGCACATGATGAAGGATTTTACCCGTCCGGGGCTACGTCTCCTAGTCCAGCTTCCAATGGCTTGGACCTCTTTTGTTATGCTCAAATTTGAGAATACATAGATTTTCCGTGCTCCAATGGCTCTAAAACATGTTCCAATGGCTCTAGAAGACCTAAAGCAATGTCTTTATATCCTCTTCCTACTCCCAAGTTGGTAAAAAACATCACTAGTTATGATTTCCCCATGTTTTCCTACTAATCACACCTTAGTTTCCCCAAAATCTATTACCATCCTACAAATTTGCCCCAATTTCTGCTAACTGGTCGATGATGGCCTCTAAGGCCTTAACTCCAAAAAACCATGTCACATCGGGGGTTACGTGCCCAAGGCTAAGGCCAATGGCCTGTCCCCACCAGTTGGGCCCCCACTTTACTCCTTGGCATGGTAACATAAAATGTCATATGCTCACGGGGTCAAGCTTTAACTCTGCCCTCCAAAATTCCCACGTGGTTAGATGTCTACGGTATTCACAGTAGTCACATAAATCTGTTGGGGTTAACACATCAGTACCCGCCAATAGTCTGGTGGGGTGGTTAACCTCTACCAAAAGGTCATCACACCAAGTCATATGGTCAACATATATGGGGGGGTTGGGCCATGCTCTGGCCCCTTCCCCCAACCATCTGCCAACATGAATTCAAATATAAATTTGCATCCATAGTTTAATAAGAAATAACTTCATGTAATGGTAGTTGGTAGCGTTTGTTGGATAGACGCCTGGTGTGCCACCCCCGCCAAGTCCACTCAGTGCTTAACAACTTTTTGGTGGCCTCTCGTGCTACCACATGGCGTCCTCCTATTGGGCCATATGGCAGCATGTGGTTGGCCACCACCCAACTAACAAAAACATGCCACTTAATCACCTGTACTGTGTGACACATGACAAACACCGATTGGCTAAAGAAAACAAAGTCAACTTTGCCACGTGAGCAGTATGAACTGCTGACTGGGTTATCAAAAGTTTTGCCAAATTCACCTATTTTGGAAAATGAATAGAACATGGTTCTGGGAGCATACGAAGTCCATTTCATGTGAAATGAGTTGTTTCAAATTCATAACCATGCGCACTACATAGTTGCTCAAGTTCCACACCGATCCGACAACTTTGAATTTTGAGCAAATTTTTTAGCACCCAATCACTCTTCCCCAGTGGAATCTTTTGGAACCGAAAATATTATATGCAATTGTTCAACATATGAGGGTACAATTCCCTCACCTTTCCAATATTGATCCATTTTCCTTTGAAGGATTTGCTCCTTTGATCACCACTCGAAGGTAGTCCACACTCCCTTGTTTTGAAGACCTTGTTCTTCTCTCAAGAATGGTACCTTTTTGTAGTTCTTCAAGGTAATTAGGAGAGAAATCCTCAATGAAATGAATCTAGACACTCTCTCCTTTATCTTCAATCAAAAGAGTCTCATACAATCTTAAATTCTCAACATTAACAACCGAGTAAATTTTCATGTATGAAGGAAAATCTGATTTGAAGGCATTGTCACCAATCTTTTCCAAAATTCTAAAAGGACCATAATGGATTGGTTTTAGTTTTTTACCTTCCCCTTGAAGCCTCTCTTCTCTAATGTGAAGCCAAATGTCATCACTGACTTGGAACTTACGATCTACCTAATGCTTGTTGTGCCTTCACTTGTACTTGCCTTGGCTCTTTTCCAGCTGTTCTTGAACTCTTTGGTGTATCAATTGGAGTTGTTCAATGAATCCTCTTGCTTTGTCTATGTCACTATGACCATCAATAGCAAAATCCTTTCCAAAAATGAAATCCGAAGGAGACTAAGGCTAGTGTCCCAAGCATGCTTCAAATGGTGACGTTTGAGTTGAAGAGTGCTTGCCTCAATTGTAGGCATGTTGAATGTAATGCAAATTCTCATCCCACAACTTTGGATTCTTATTGCAATACCCACAAAGAAGATGTATCATGGTCTGGTTCATTTTCTATGTTTCACCATCTGTTTGCAGATGAAATGTTGTACTCATTTTCAATTTGGTGTCCATGGATCCCCACAAGCTTGACCAAAAGTTCCCAACAAAGCGAGAATATTGATCACTAAAAATGGATGTGGGCAATACAAAATGCACCCATACATTCTGAAAGAATAACTCAGTATTTTTCTGAGATGTAATTTTCTTTTTACATGCCATCAAAATACACATTTTGTCAAACCTATCAACAACTACAAAAAGGTAACCATGTTTCATTTTTGACATAGGAAGACATCCTACAAAATGCATAGAAACATTTTGCCATGGACAAGAAGGTACTAGAAGTGGTGTATACAATCCTAAATTTCTATTGTTAGGCTTACTAACATCACAAAATGAACATCCTCTAATAAAACGTGACAAACTTTCATGCATACAAGGCCAATAGCAATACCTCTTTAGATGTGCCATTGTCTTACTTACACCAAAATGACTAGCAATAAGAAAAGTATGTGCCTCTCTTATGATGTTGAGTATTTCTCCCTATCAAATGTAAAGCTTAGCAAGATGATGCAACAAGTTATCATGCATGTGATATTCCAATTCCTCTACTGGTTCCCTTGACTCCAGATTTCATATACATCTTGAAAATCACTATCTAAAGCATATTGTTCAGCATAACACTCATGCAAAATAGAATTATGCTTAAGAATAGTAGGAGCATTAACAATAGGCCTAGAAATCATGTCAACAACTTTATTGTAGAAACCTTTCTTATAACTTATCACCAAGTGGAATTGTTGAAGGAAACCCATCCAACAAAAGTGCTTTGATTGCTGCAAATTTGTTTGTGATTGCAAGTATTGAAATGGTTGATGGTTAGTGTGAATGATGGTTTCCTTACCCATCAAGTAGTGTTTCCACTTTTTCAAAATTTGCACCAATGCATTCAAATCCTTGTCTTATGTAGGATAACTAATCACTGCACCATTGAAAGTTTACAAATGAAAATAGATAGTCTTACCATGTTGCATGAGGACTACACCCATGGCATAGCCACTAGCATCTCTCTAGATCTCATATGTCTGTCTCAAGTATGGAAGCGCGAGTACTATGGATGAACTCATATTTTCCTTCAATGCATCAAATGCCTTTTTTTGTTTTCCTCCCCACTAAAAAACCTTTTTCACACTTATCAATGCATGTAGAGGAGCTGTTGTAGTATAGCTAGGGGGAATAGTATGTGGTACTGAGGGAGGCACCCAAGGGAATAATGTAATAATGGGATGGGTAATAGTAATAAATAAAGTGGTTAACCACTTTATTTATTACTATGACCCATCCCATTATTACATTATTCCCTTGGGTACCTCCCTTAGTACCCCATACTATACTTGTGGTCCCTTACATGATACAGGTTAACTACATTATTTATTACTATGGCCCATCCCATTATTAGATTATTCCCTTGGGTACCTCCCTCAGTACCACATACTATCCCCCCTATGTATACTACAGTTGTGATAGAAGAACAATTAGTAAAAAAATTCTTCCAATATTGGGCTACTCCCAAAAAACTTCTTATATCAGTAACTGTCTTGGGCTTTGGCCAATTCAAAATGACATCAACCTTGGAAGGATCCATTCTCAATTTGTCTCCTCCAACAATATGACCCAAATACACTAAAGAAGTTTTTCCAAACTGACACTTTGAAATCTTTAAATGCAATTGTTATTTCTTTAAGAAATCAAGTAATTTTCTCACATGAATGACATGTTCATCACGAGATTTACTGAAAATTAAGATGTCATATAAACAGACTATAACAAACTCATCAAGAATGGTTGAGGACATTTCTTGATGATTTTGTTATATTCTTCTTAGATGAGGAAGTTGGTAATGGTTCTTTACCGTAATCTTGTTCAATGCACAAAAATCCACATACATATGCCATGTTCCATCCTTCTTTGGCACCAAAACAATAGGTGACCCACATGGCGAAGAACATGGCCTGATGATCCCTTTTTCCAAAAAATCTTGAATTTTGTTGTTAATTTCTTCACTTTCCATCACTAACATCATGCACATGCCAATGTTAGGAAGAGGGAAATCTTGCTGCAATTGTATTCATGTTGGATTCCTCTCTTGGGAGGCAATCCTTTCGGTTCCTAAAATATCTCATCATATTGGCGAACAACATCAACCAATTCAAATTTAAATCTTCAGTAATAACCTTTAAAAGATTCATTATCAATAGAATTTTTAGGTTTGATCATTAGAAGCACAAAATTTTTGCTATAATTCACTAGTTATTTCATCTGCCCCACATTTACAAGTGAAATATTAGGTTTCTTGCTATGGGCTCTCACAATGTATTCTACTCCATCCTTGAACAAATGGTATATGTTTTCATGTCTATGGAATATAGATTTTCTTTCATAGAGATATGGGCTGCCCAAAACTATACCACATATGTGTAATGGCACAACATCATGTTCCACTTCATCTATGAAATTTGTAGTAATGGTGAATTTCATTCTATACTTTCTAATTACTTGCAATTGTGCATTGTCACACACCCATCCTAATGGATATGGATTATGATGTGGAATGGTTTCCAAGTTTAAACTTTTGACAATGTTTTTAGAGATGATATTGGCTTGAGAGCAAGTATCAAAAAGAGTATAAATTTTTCTATGTTTTGAGATTACCCTTATGTAGAAAATTTTGATCCTTTTATTTTCATTTGGAGTTTCATTGTGTAAATTTGAAGTATGAGTGCTAGTAATGGATTCCTTATGTTTTATCCCCATGGCTACGATTTTAGTTTCATCACCCGAATTCGATCCCAAATTCTGTTGAATGGTTGCAGTTGTCTTTCGCTTTCCCTTGTTCTTGAATTTCTTTGGTTTCATGTTAGGATAAAGCTTCCAACAACAAGATTCATCGTGACTGATCTGATAATCACCCTATGAGTTACCTCAGTTGAAGATTTATTAAACAAAGGTATTGCAGACTCATGTGTTGGAGTGTGTGTTCTATGTAATTGAAACAACAGATCGATCAGATTGCCAATACACAGACATTTTGCATGGAAAGACAATAGAGAAATACAGTAAGCAATAAAAAGACACACACAGTTTTTAATAAGGAGTTCACCCTATTTTCCAGGGCTACGTCTTCGGTCTAGCTTCAGTGGTGGCCTTGTTTTATTGTGTCTTTAAGCAAAGAATTACAAATGCAGGGACTCAATATGAGTTCTCCTAAAGCATATTTTGCTTGGCAGGGTGGTTCTTGGATTCTCCAAGCCACTTGGAGTACACAGACTCTTATTCTTCCCACCAGCTCTGTGACTCTCGATCTACAGTGGAAAGAGCCAACTGTGATGCTCAATCTAGACAAATTCCTCTATGGGAAGGCTTGATTCTTCAAGCTCTTGGTGCTCGATGCTGCCTGTGGTCAGCTCGGCGCTCTGTCTCGTCTGGTTGGCTTTACCGCTCTCTGTGCTCAGTCCTCCTCTCATGCTTCACTGTTCACTGTCTCTCTTGGTCGCTTGGACTCTTCGATCTGAATCTCTCTTCTAATCTCCCGTTCACTATCTCTGCTCATGGCTTTAGCCATTTGACCTTTGTGTCTGTTCGTTTCCTCTCCTTCTTGCGTCGATTCGCCTGTCACATGTGTGCATGGAATTCCTTGTTCGGCGTCTTCATAATGCTGAGGAAGTAGCCACATTTCTCCACTGGAACTGCGCCAGCCCGGTTGTTGATTCATTGCTTCTCCACCATGGCAGTCAACGGATTCCAAATCCTCTTAAATCGCGGCTTAATCCTCTATCAATTTCACTCTGTCTATTGGGTGCAATCTCAGTTGTCCGATCTGGGCTCCTCCAGATCCAACGTCATTCACACATTGAGCGCGGTTGACTTGCTCGACGGATAACAAGTGATCATGACGGTTTTTCTCTTTCCTCCGCTGCCACGTGTTGATCACTGATTGTGATCACTCCGCTTTCTCCAAAACTGCTTACTGTTCAAGGGCGTCCTGATCAAACCGCGGGTTTCCAGGCCATGGGTCCCACCGTCGTATGTTGGCACTTTTTACCTTTTTCTTCCTGCGGTTTCCTGGCTGCCAACGTCACCAAATGCTTAAGCCCTACCATTTCGGCCCTGTTAGCATCGAAAATCAGCTCCTTTTCCCGATTCGGGGCTCCCAGAAGCTATTCTGATCTCCTGCATAGTCTCCGAGGTCCTCGTCATTCCACGCTGGTTGCCATGGCCACTGGTTCAGGGTGTTTTCGACTGCTATTTGGATTCTTCAAGGAATTGTTCAACCTGTTTTAGTCACGGTTATATGGCAGTCATTTATGGATCCGATTCGGATCACGACCTCCCAACTAAAAAGCTTTTGGACCACCAAAAGTTGGTTTTCTTCAAGCATCGACTAAGTGAGGAAACTAATGTCTCACTTGTCCAATCTCAATCCACTTCGCACTACTCGGCTTCGAACCTTTAAGCCCAATTATGAGGTACTCCACCTGCCCACTACGCGTCGTCCTTACATTCCTGTCCAGCACTGTATCTTCCTGCAACTCATTAAGATATTCCGGTAGTAGGTCATGAACAGAAGGCAATTGAATCTACTCTTCAGGGTCCTCAATCATTGAAGGTTCAATCAATCTCATACAGTCTGCATTTACAACTGAGTAGATGTGCATGTAAGCTGGTAGATCAAGGCGAAAAGCATTCTCACCAATCTTCTCAAGTATCTTGAAGGGTCCATATCTGATAGGTTTTAGCCCTTGCATCCTATCCTTGCTGATATACAACCAGACTTGGTCTCCAACTTGAAAACTATGCTCCATCCGATGCTTATCATGCCTAGCCTTCGACTTGGCCCGACTCTTTTCCAGCTGTTCCTGTACTACCTGATGCATCTCCTGGATCTGTTCAATGAACCTAGTTGCTTTGTCCACATCACTGTGTCCATCAACCATGGTATCTTTACCAAAGACAAAATCCAAGGGAGACCTTGGTATGAAACCAAAGCAGGTCTCAAAAGGAGATC
>APFE030968429.1:141502-183481 GCA_000404065.3 Pinus taeda
CAAATTCACATTTTGAGAGTTTAACATAAAGTTTTTCTCTTTTCAAAACATCTAATGTCTGCTTAACATGCTTTAAGTGTTCTTCCCATGTTTTACTAAAAATCAGAATGTCATCTAGATACACAATAACGAAATCATCAAGAAAAGGTTTGAGTACATCATTCATTAGTCTCATGAAAGTAGCAGGGGCATTGGTCAAGCCAAAAGGCATAACCAGCCACTCATGCAATCCCTACTTTGTTTTGAAAGCAGTCTTCCATGCATCTTTCTCTACAACTCTAACCTGATGGTATCCACTGTGCAAATCTAGCTTGGTGAAATAAACAACTTCCTTTAATTGATCTAGACGATTATCTATGCGAGTAAGGGGATAACAATTTTTTATTGTTATCTTATTCAGTGCTCGGTAGTCAATGCACATTCTCCACAAGCCATTTTTCTTTATCACCAAAACGATTGGTGACCCGCATGGTGATGTGCTAGGCCTGATGAACCCCTTCTCGAGCAATTCCTGCACCTGCTTCTTGATTTCAGCATTCTCTAAAGCAGACAACCTGTACATTCCAATTTCAAGCAATGGAACATATTGCTGCAAAATAATATCATGTACTTTTTCCTTTTTGGGTGGCAGACCTTTAGGTTCTTGAAACAGAACATCATACTATGAAACAATATTTTCTATATCAGCTTGTTTCTTAGCATTACAGCCCTTCAAATACATTTGTTTTATCAAGTTTATTTTCCTTTACAACCATTAGTAAGAATTGTTTGCATGAATTTATTAGTCTTTTCATCTGCCCTGAGTTTATGAGAGTATAATTATTCTTGAGCTTATGAGCTCTTACAAAGTATTCGATTCCATCTTTAACAAGTAGATACTTGTTCTCAGCTCTATAGAAAATAGCCTTTCTATCATATAAGTAAGGACTCCCTAAAACAATTCCACATATATCCAAAGGAATTATGTCTAACTCAACCTCATCTACAAATGCTGACCCAAAAGAAAACTTGAGTTTGCACTGTCTAGTCACTTGTAGTTGTGCTTTATCATTCAACAATCCTAATGGGTATGGTTTCTTATGAGGTGTAGTTGTTAATCCCAATTTCTTTACAATTGCTTCAGAAATTAGATTTACTTCTGAGCCACTATCAAACAAAGTATCAATCTTTTGATTCTTGGAAACAACTTCAATATGGAAAAGCTCATGCCTTTTTCTCTCATGTTCTTCATTAATAACAGATTGAGCAGAATTACTAGTAGATGCTTCAAAATTCTTACCTTGTATAAATGTGGCTGCAATGATTGTTTCACCTCTCGACTCTGACCCCAAATCTTTCTGAATAGCTACAACAGTCTCCTTCTTCTTGCCCTCCGACTTCTTAGGCCTCAGCTCTGGATGCAGAATCCAACAATTCTCATCATCATGCCCCTCCTTTTTACAGTGAGTGCATGAAGCTTTGCCTTTTTGTGCAGTATTAGCCTTCCTTTCTTTCCACTTCTGCTTTCTTTTCTCCTTACTCTTGCTTACAATGGTTTGGGATGGTCACCCAAATTCTCGATTTCCATTCTTTCCTCTAGCTTATAGATGAGTAGCTTGTACGGATACCTCATCTATACTAGTGGGATTAAACATGAGGATGGTATGCCTCATGTAGCTGTGTCGACCACCAATGTACTTCAAAAGAGTTTCTGGTGAGTCTAATGAGATGCCCAACATCAATGCTCTCTTTCTGAATTCTTGAGTATACCCTTGCACACTTTGCCCCTTCAACTGCCGAAGAGTTTGCCAACTCATCATGGCTTGTTGCATGTAGGCTAATGGATAGAACTGTTTTCTAATGGAAGAGACAAAGCCACTCCAAACAGAGATGGTCTTACCATGCTTCTTCACATCAGCTTGGGTTCTGCCTTCCCACCAAACTAAGGCAGTTCCTCCTAGGCATAGGCTTGCCAGCTGAATCTTACTCTTGTCTGAGTCTATGTTCTGTACCCTGCAATACACATCAATTTGTCTAATCCAATTGTCCAATTTTTCAGCATTCAACTCTCCATCACATATAGGCAAATCAAATTTAACATCTAACTTATTCAAAGATGCTTTCTTATTATGCACAGGGCTACTAGGAGGTGTAGGAAAGCTTTCTTCTTTTCCCTTTCCTTTAGAGTGGTCATGAGAATGAGATTCATTTTCTCTTATCTTGTTTAAAGCCTGATGAATCTTCATCCTTATGTTTTCTAAAGTGCCTATACATTTCTTCTACCATAGACTTCATAGCTAGGAAACTTTCTACGAACTGGGGGTCTCACCCTGCAGAACCTTCTTCTAACATTGTCTTCCAGGAATAGACTCTCCCAATTTCAGGATTAGTTTCCACCAACTCTCCTTCTCCTAACTTGAGCTTTGATCTAGTGATCATTCACAACTAAACCAACACAAGCTTGTCTAACCTTAAAGCCTAGGGATCTGATACCACTTGATCTGATAATGACCTAATGAGTGACCTCATTTGAAGATTTATTAAACAAAGGTATTACAGACTCATGTGCTAGTGTGTGTGTTCTGTGTAATTGAAACAACAGATCGATCATATTACCAATACACAGACATTTTGAATGGAAATATAGCAGAGAAATACAGTAAGCAATACAAAGACACACACATTTTTTAATAAGGAGTTCACCCTATTTTACAGGGCTACGTCTCCGGTCCAGCTCCAATGGTGGCCTTATTTTATTATGTCTTTAAGCAGAGAATTAAAAATGCAGGGACTCAATATGAGTTCTCCTGAAGCAGATTTTGCTTGGCAGGGTGGTTCCTGGATTCCCCAAGCCACTTGGAGTACATAGACTCTTATTCTTCCCACCAGCTCTGCGACTCTCGATCTACAGTGGAAAGAGCCAACTGTGATGCTCAATCCGGACAGATTCCTCTATGGGAAGGCTTGATTCTTCAAGCTCTTGGTGCTCGATACTGCCTATGGTCAGCTCAGCCCTTTGTCTCCTCTACTTGGCCTTACCGCTCTCTGTGCTCAATCGTCCTCTTAGGGTTCACTGTTCACTGTCTCTCTTGGTTGCTTGGACTCTTCGATTTGAATCTCTCTTCTAATCTCCTGTTCACTGTCTCTGCTAATGGCTTTAGCCATTCGACCTCCGTGTCTATTCGTTTCCTCTCCTTCCCGCATCGATTCGCTTGTTTCTTGTGTGCTTGGAATTCCCTATTCGACATCAGCATAATGCTCAGGAAGTAGCCACGTGTCTCCATCGAAACTTTGTCAGCCCGCTTGTCGATTCATTGCTTTCTCCACCGTGGCAGTCAACAGATTCCAAATCCTCTTAAATCATGGCTTTATCCCCTGTCAATTCCTCTCTGTCTATCGAGGGCAATCTCAGCCATCTGATTTGGGCTCCTCCAGATCCAATGTCATTCGCACATCGAGCACGATTGACTTGCTCGACCGATAACGCGTGATCGCGACAGTTTTTCTCTCTCCTCTGCTGCCATGCGTCGATCGCTGATTGTGATCGCTCACGTTTTCTCCAAAACTGCTTACCATTCAAGGGCGTCCCGATCAAACCACCGGTTTCCAAGCCATGGGTTCCACTATTGTACGTTGGCGCTTTTTACCTTTTTCTGCCCACGGTCTCCTAGCTCCCAATGTGACCAAGCGCTTAAGCCCTACCATTTCGTCCTTGTTTGCCCAGCGATGCACATTAGCGCTAAGTGCTAATGCACATCGAAAACCAGCTCCTTTTCCCGATCCGGGGCTCCCAGAGGCTATTTTGACCTCCTGCGTAGTCTCCATGGGCCTCAGTCAGCATTCTTTGATTGTGGTCCTCATTGTTCCATGTCGGCTGCCATGGCCACTGGTTCAGGGTGTTTTTGACTACTGTTTGGATTCTTCAAGGATTTGTTCGACCTGTTTTAGTCACAGTTCTATGACAGTCGTTTATGGATCTGATTCATATCAGTGACCCTCCATGTAACAATTCTTGGATGTTAGTTTCTCTCCTTCCTTCTTAATGAATGCATTTTTCTTTCCTTTCCCTTCAAAAATATTTCCTTTGTCTCCAATTTTGAAAGGCTTCTTGCCTCCCTCTTGTGGAATATATTTTCCTCTTGATTCAAGATGTATGGTCTGCATAGAAACCTCATTTAAACTGGTAGGATTAAACATAAGGATAGTATGCCTCAAATAGGTATGTAAAGCCCCATTATACTCAAACAAATTGTCTTGTGACTGCAAATCTACACCTAATATCGAAGACCTTCTTCTATTAACTCTTGGGTGTAACTTTTAACACTTTGACCATTTAATTGTCTAAAACTCTGCCAGTCCATTATTGATTTTTACATATATGCCAGAGGGAAAAATTGTCTTCTAATTGCAAAAATAAAATCAGAACAAGAGATTGAAAGCTTACCATGTTTTTTCATCTCATCTTGTGTCTTTGCTTCCCACCATATTAATGTTGCACCCTCTAGTATTAAGGAAGCTATATGAATCTTTGTGTCATCATCTTGAAGATGTTGAATCCTTTATTAGAGCTCAAGTTGATGAACCCAATTGTCAAGTATTTATGCATTCACTTCACCATTATACATTGGCAATTTGAATTTTACATCTAGTTTCAATAATGTAGTTTTACCATGTCCCTTTGAGGTATGTGCATGAGTTTGAGTAAGGGTTGTAGTAGTGGAAGAGGATGAAGATGAGGGTGAATATGGTGGTGAGGATGATGGTGGAGAAGATGGTGGTTTATCACGATTCCCATTACCTCCTCCTCTTGTAGAAGCCTTTCCTCTTGGAGGCCTCGATCTTTCACCCTACAACCTTGTATTACTCTCTTGATAGAGGACTTTAACCATTTTTGTCATGTCAAAAAAAGCCTTCCTAAAATAACTCTCATTCTCTGTCATGTTATCAATTCCTATTTGATGAGCCATTCTTACTAAAGCCCCAGGTACAATAGGAGGTGAAACTTTTGGTGAATATTGTGGCATTTGTGCCCTCCTTCTCCTTGCTAGAATTTGAAAACCTGCAACCACAATATTTCCTTCTCCTCTCTTGAGCTTCAAACTTGTAAGCATCAAATTCACTTGCAAATAGTTAAATCCTCCTTGCACAAAGAAAACTAGGAGCTCTGATACCAAACTTGATTGGAATGGGAAAGTTAATTTCTTTGTTCTTAAATCTAATTCAGAATATAAACAAAGTGCATGAGGGTTTATGAGATAAATTTCAAGTTAACCATGAATTTTTATGTGTTTTTATGTGAATTTCATGAGCAAATTAACATAAATAAAACACTAAATAACAGCTTGTAACAAACATAAATATCACCATAAACAGTAACACATTAGCACATCATGAAGGACTTCACCCCTCCTAGGCTACATTTCCTGGTCCAGCTTCCAATGGCTTGGCCATCTTTCATTATGCTCAAATTTTTTAATGCATACATTTACAGTGCTCCAATGGCTCTAAAACATGTTCCAATGGCTTTAGAAGACCCCATAAAATTCATGTATAGCCTCTTTCTCTTCCCAAATTTGTCAAAAACTACAATAGTTATGATTTCCGCAAGTTTTCTTGCTAATGGCATCGCAAGTTCCCCAAAATCTGGATCCATCCTACAAATTTGCCCCAATTTCTGCTAACTAAGGGTCGATTCCACCAAATTTCGGGCAAACTTGTCGAAGCACTTAAATGGCCTCTAAGGCCTTAACTCTGAAAAACTAGGTCGCATGGTGGTCCACGTACCCAAGGGATAAGGCTAACAGCCCACCCCCATCGGCTAGGTCCTAGCTCCTCTCCCCACCGTAGTCACATTAAATGCCATATAACCACGGGGATGCGCCTTAACTGTGCCCTCGAAAATCTCTGCATGGTTACATGTTTACGGTCTTCGCGATGGTCACATAGCTCCACCAGGGTTAATACGTCAATTACTTCCAATGGTTTGGTGGGGTGGTTAACCTCTGCCCACTTTCCTCGCACCGACTTGTATGGTCAACATATATTGGGGGTCACGACTATGCCCTAACCCCTTCCCCCAACAATTTTCCAACATTCATTCAAATATAACTTTACAACCACAGTTTAATAATAAATAACTTGGCGCAATGGTAGTTCATAATGTTTGTTGGACGAAGGTCTAGTGATGAACCCTTGCCCGGTCCGCTCGATCCTTAACAAATTTTTGGTGGCCTCTTGTGTTGCCACATGGTGGCCTCTATTTGGGCCACTTGGTAGCATGTGGTTGGCCACCATCCAACCAAAGAAAAAATGGAACCTAAGCACTTATACATTGTGACACGTGGCAAACACT
Source organism: Pinus taeda (assembly GCA_000404065.3). Classification (NCBI taxonomy): domain Eukaryota; kingdom Viridiplantae; phylum Streptophyta; class Pinopsida; order Pinales; family Pinaceae; genus Pinus; species Pinus taeda. The sequence continues at coordinate 147,834 of APFE030968429.1, forward strand.
AATTGGCCAAAGAAAACACACTCATCTCTACCACGTCAGTAGTACATACTATTGACTTGACTATCAAAACTTTTTCCAAATTCTCGTATTTTCAAAAACAAACAAAACATGTTTTTGGGAGCATAGCGATTCTGTTTCACATGAAATGAGTTGCAACAAATTCAAAACAATGAGCAGTACACAGTCATTCATGTTCCACACCAATCTGACAAACTTGAATTTTGAGCAAATTTTTGAACAGCTGATTAATTGGTTCAAGGATAAGTATCAATATTTTATTTCAATTTTATTATGCATGTGATTTATGATTCTAGTTTGTGATGGTTACATGTGATTTATGATTTTTATATATGATGGTTATGTTTGTAGCTAACTTGATGTGATATGCTTATACATGATGATTTGGCCAAAGATACTAGTTTGACTTGTTGTGATAGGAAGTAAACATGTTTCCAAGTGTATCTTTTTGATGAGTTACCAATGGGATGTGATTTAAAGTTATTTAAATTTATTTTAAATATAATGGAAGTTATCTTCTTGGTATAGGGAGCACAGAAATTCCTGATTAGGTGGTTGAAATTGATTGCAAGCATTAGCAGCAACAACAAAGGAATTGAGATAGACAACAATATGTTGATAAAGCACTTCAAGAGTAGGGCCATTGTGGGAAACTGGTACCCAATTATTTCCTTTAATATCCATGAGCATGCTATGACTTGTATAATGGTTTAAAGGAATGAGTATGCCTTGGTTTTTGTATCTTTCGATGTGAGGAATCCTTGCTAAGTGATGAGCTACTGAGATGGGGCTGCCAACTGAACTTTGAAGGTGTGTGAATGCATAGATGGGGGTGAATGGATTGCTCAAGGGACTGTGTACTAGAAAAGGCAAGGTAGGGGATATATTTTTTTTTCTCATTAGAATTTTTAGATGTATTTAAATGCACATTGGGAGTGTGCCCTCGAATAATGAGCCGTTAACTATTCACTATGAGGACAAGTGGTACAGGATTATAGCATTGGACATTGGATACAGATTTGACTTTGACAGTGGATTCTTGGACTTCTTGGGAAGGAGGTGAAACTTGGTATTACTTTGAGGGTGGAGGTGTGAACCTGTGGATTTGCTTGGTGCGGATGTAGGCATCATATCCTTTTATTTGTTGGTTGAGAAAATGCGCATGTGTATATGTGTGTTTTATTGTAAATATTGTCTCGAGCTAGATTTGTAAAGCTCCATAGACAATATGATTATATGTTCGATGAAGAAAATGTGTTGTGTGTATATTTGGATTGTAAATATCATAATGAGATGTATTATAAAGCTCTAGTAAATGGTATGTTTATCATGTTTTAGTATATGGTCATTGTAAATACTTCAACAATCTATGTTATAAAGCTCCATGGGAAGTATGTTTTACTTTCAACAGTCTTTTTTTTTATAGGTGTCATTGAACACTGAGGACATTGTTCCCCCAAGGGGAAGGGTTTTGTAACAACCTTGGTTAAAAATCCATGTAGAAATATATAAGACCATGGTCATGCTACACATATTCCAAGTTGAATGTTGGGGAAAACATCTTAGTGGGCGTTCATTTGGTTTGTTATGGCTAAGGAAATTGGCAAAGATAATGGCTAAGGATTTGGAAAGAAAAAATGGAATTTCGGCACATTTATTTATGAAAATAATGGAAATGAGGAGAAAATGAAGGTGAAAGGTCGCAAGTTTCATGTGAGTAGGAAAATGAAGGAAAATATTGGAAATGAAGAAAATAGAGTCCTCATTGATAAAGAATCTTCTGAGGATCAGTGGGTAAGCTTTTGGCAGGTTTTGGTGGAACTCTCTTATATTTTCTCTCTCATACTCTTGGATACTTAGAGTTTTCCTGTAGCACTCTTAAACAGTGTTGCATACTTGGAGTTTTGGAGCAAGAAGGAAACGAAAAATGAGGAAAGTGCAAGATGACATCAGGATCAACAACTACAATGGGTTTTTCTTGCAGGTACCAAGTTGCATGTATTTCTTCCTCACTATTTTGGCATGCATGGAAAGTCAATGTGGTTTCTTGGCTATGATATGCCATTGGAATGGTGGATTGAATGGATTGATAGTGGATTTTCCTAACCTTGCAATTTCCTAGATAGCTATGGTGTTGTGGGTTAAATTTTTTTTTGGTTGGTTCTCATGTTCCTTAGCTTGGGTTTATTTACTAGTTCCCGGAAGCCTTGGTTCGACAAATGATCTAGAAGACCTATAATATCTTGTGTTGATTTACTATTCCTGGAAGCCTTTGTTAGAAAAATGCTATGGAAGCCCTTGGTGGGTTGATTTACTAGTCCTCGAAGCCTTGGTTGGAAAAACGCTCTAGAAGCCCGATGATAGTTGTGGTTTGAGTTATTAGTCATAGAAGCCTTGGTTGGAACAAACACTCTCGAAGCCCTGGAAGGTTTGCATAGAGGCCAATATGATGATGGTCTTGTGATGTTTGACTGTGAGGTGGAATCACTATTTATGGGTTGAGGTGGATGGCCTATGGAAGCCCTGTATGATTTTGGATTGATGTTTTTTATGAGATCCCATATTCATGTTTGGAATATGGCACGGGGGTGAATGGATGAAGAGATATTTGGCTTAGTCGTTATACGTTCAAGTGCAATAGGTAGTCCCATTCTGGGTTAGATTTTTTGTCAGTAATATGAGGTTATTTATCTTTATTATCTCATGAATATTATATTGGTTTATATGTGGATTATATGGTTGTTGTTTCCTTGGTATTTTTATGGTTATTATTCTGGTTATGAATATGTATTATGAGAGTGGCTATGTATGGATCTCATCATGTTTTTACTTTTATATGGATGAACAATGTATCTATGGCCTAATGGAGGATAATGCAACTAAAGTCATAAGGAAATAATGCGTCATAGCGAATCTCAGATAAGTATGGGACCCATATTCTCATATCTATTACTTACACTTGTAGATTACATATTCGTGATATTTTTGATGAAATTCATGTCATGGATAGAAGGAGTCCAGTCAAGGTCTTATTCAAGTAATTCCATTTATACTATAATTTTCTTTTTATCTTACTGTTATTGAATATGTGATTCAATTCTAGGTAGTGGAATGGGTTCTCAGCCTAAAAAAGTGGCTCAAATTTCGGGGACGCTAGCATACCACTATAAAAAATATTTCATGGGCACTACCTTATAGGCCTGTGAGAGCAAGCAGAGGTCCCTGGACACTAGCATGTCCATAGCATGAGAGCATCGAGAGGTCAAGTGGTCCAAAATCTTAGTGGGACCTAGGCATTGGTTGGCAACAAGGTTGGATTGGTTCTTAAGGGTACTAATGCTGATGTTGAATTTTTGTATGGTGTGTTTTCATCGTTTCCACTACCTTAACATGAATTAGTAGGTCAAATCATATCATAGTAGCCTCTCGTCACATGTTTACCTTGGCTGGCTGATTTCTTGGGTAGATATGCAAGGAGGCTGTTAGAGAGTGGTACCAGAGCACGGTTCACCCCTCAAGCTGGATGGGTTGTCTGTTGTTCATGCATTCATGTTGGTTGGATATGTGTTCCTTATGGTCGTAGTGATATCACCATGTGAAGGTTGATCATGTTGTTATGAGATGTGTCATCATGAGTGTATGGTTGTATATGCATTTGTTATGTATGTAAGTTTCTATATGTTATTGTGCATGCATTTTCATAGTGAAGGTTGTTGTGAATTAGGTCATTGTTTGGAATTAGATCATCATGATGATAATGGTATGTTATGATGCTAATGTGTTGGCTGAGAGAGAGCAGGAGATGTAAATCATCAAAGTGAATTTGCAGCATTGGACCTTGAGGCAAGAGCATGTCACCTTACAAGTTGTATATTGGGTATGCAGGTATGTAGGTTAAGGATTGTTACATGCATTATGGTTATCTATATGTCTTTAATTCTATTATTATTATGGTTACTTGTATGCTAAATTCTAGTTGATCAATGTATTCATATGCACGTGTCGAATAATCATGAACGATAGTAACCTGTGGTTGTATGCATTGCTATTTTTGTTTTATGTTAGATAGCTTGATGATTATGTTATGTGTTGTTGACGAGTATGTTGTAGGTTAAAATTTTTGTTGTTATATGATAGCTAACTTGATGATTAAGTTATATGTGGCTGATGAACATCACATATAAATTCTTGTTTTTATATGATAGGTAGCTTGGTGATTAAGTTATATGTTGTTGATTATCATGATGTATAACTTGTTGTTGTTATATGCTACTAACTTGAGGATTAGGGTTATTAAACTAATATCTTGATGTTATATGTATAATGCTAATTCAGATTGTCCTATCAAGATGGTTATGGTTATGACATTCAAGTATGAGTTAATATCTTGTGATATTATGTCATACTAATATAGATTGAGTGTGCAGATGTGATTATTATGTATGAATGATAAATGTTTATGAGGTTATGATGTGGACATGTTAGATAGTGACTATTATGGATATCATGACCTTATTTGTGGTTGAGTTGATATGTTTTGAAGTTATATTGTGCTAAGTCGCATTGATTGTGCATACAAGATTGCTTCCCCTAAGATACATTAAGGTATGTATTTTCTTATGTCATATATTTGGTGCTTGATTATTTGATTATGTCGTCTAATTGATTGATTTAACATGGTATGTTTGTAAGTTGTTTGGATGTTTGATGAATTTCATAATATGAGTATGTGTTCAAATGATCTTGTTTTAAGATGATTGTACTAACACATATGTGTTGAGACAGTTATAGAATTATGTCTAATGACTATTAGTTGACTATGGATTATGACATGATTGTTAGTCTCATTAAAGGTTGATTTCAAATTGATAGATATGATTGTCCTCAGATTTGGAACATGTGGTTGACATGTGTGAGTAGTTACAGGGAAACATGCTTGATATTAGCTTGACAAGGTAATAGTTGATGTATTTATATAACTAATAGTGGCGTGATGTGGAAACATATAGTAAGCCTTGATTCCAACAAAGTGAAAAGGTAAAAGAAAGGAATTTGGTAAAAATTCCTTAGGTTATGTTGGAAACCCTAATTCCAAAAGAATGTGTGTTTTGCATACAAGAGGTCTTCTGAACCGTTATTTGTCTAAAATTACATGTATAGGTGATATATTGATGGACTTGTATTTGACATGTATAACAATTGGTGTCTAGTTATAGCTAGACCTGTCAGGGGAATTGGAGTCCCTTGAGAGATGGCATGGATGTGTTCAGTTACAAGGAAATGTCCTTGGCACAACAAGGTAAGGTAACTAGTGGGTTGTTTTGTTTATTTATGCACTGAGAATTATGTGTTCATGGAAATATGATGCAGGGGATTACATGGAAAAGTGACTGCAATGAAATATTGAAGAAGACTTAGGTTGAGATTTCCTTTGGAAGTAATGAGAACCATGGCGATTCAGTCATGGTGACTGTTGTTAGTCAGGTGCTTTTTGTATTTTGTAATTTTCTTATGCTTGATTTACAGTTTTCTTTTGTCTAGTGCATGATAATGCCACTTTGTTTGTGATGTCATATTGTTATTGGCTTTCATGGTTTTCTCCTTGTTTATTTCTTGTGCTTTCCTTTTAAGTTTTCATTCTTGGGAATTGATTGGGAAAGAGAAATTTTAGTGGAGCTCGAAGAGAGATGAATGAAATCTAGTAGGCAATGTAAGACTTAAAGGAAGTCAGTGCATGTAAAAAGGAATTTGGAGGAAAGAACATGACCACCAGTTGGATTGGTTGGGTCCATTGGTGTAAATGGATGATGATGAGATAGTCATGGGAAAGGTAATCAATAAAGGAGAGGTAAATATATATGAGGTGTCAAATGCCTTGTATATGTTAGGAACTATTGTTCTTGATGTTGCACATGTGTTGCATGCAAAAAGGGAGTTCTCTTAACCTTGAGGTTATGATATCTAGTAATTATGTTGTGGTCATGCTTATGGTGATTTCTATATGTGTATACATGTACGTATGTTTGTGTGTCATGTCTGATAGGATCATCATGGATCATGATTATTTAGTTCTCATGTTTACATGTACATATGTATGTATGTATGTCATTAGTCAACTAGATCATTATTATTTTATTTGATATTTATATGTATATATGTGTATGTATGCATATCATTGTATAACATTATCATGATTGTCTATGATAGTGTTTATATGTATGTATGTACATATCTATCTCACTATCTGACAGGGTTGATAGGGATCATTATTGTGGAGGAATGATCACTTATGCAGGTGAATGGCATGAAGAGGCTCTTGGGCTTACAAGGAATCAACTGGTAAGAGTAGGTCTGAAAAATCTATGAGGTCAGTATCATATGGTTATGAGTTGATATTATGTGATTATATTATGTCTATGTGATGGATAGGATATATAGAGGGATACATCGATGAATTAAAAGAAGTGTGGTCTATGACACATTGGGATATGCATGGATGGCAAAGAGACACTAAAAGCAAGGTTGCTTGGTAGAGACAATGAGGTTTTGGATGTGTGGTACTATTTGTGTGCATATGCTGTGCATATGTTGTACATGTTGCATGTGTGATGTTGTGTGCATGAGGTATTGTGTACATATAGTGTGTGTACGTGTTGTTTATTCAATGTTACATATAGAATGGTCCAGATAGCGTTGTTTGAATGTTGCATATGTAGAGTTAGGTCTATATTTTTCTATGTACATATTGGATATGTGGTGTTCTGTACATATTATATTGTGCACCTGATGGATATGCAGTGTTGTGTCCATATGGTGTTCTGCACATGTTGGATATGTAGTGTTGTGTACATAGGGTGTTATGTAGATGTTGTATATGCAGTGCTTTGTACATATGGTGTTGCATTTATGTTGTACATATGGTGCTATGTACATATGGTGTTGTGTGTATGATTGTACGTGGTGTTGCAAGCATGTGGTGTCGTCTACATGTTGTACATATGGGACTATGTACATGTCGTGCATATGGTGTTGTGTACATGTGGTGTCGTGTACATGTCGTTCATGTGTTGTTATGTCTGTATACCATTGTCTACATGTTTTACAAGTGTTATTATGTACATGTGGCAGTGTGTACACATTGTGCGGGTGGTGTTGTGTCATGTGATGTTGTGTACACATTATGCAAGTGGTGTTGTCTATAGGTGGTATTGTGTAAATGTTGTACACATGGTATTATGTGCATGTCATACATATTGTGTTTTGTGATTGCGGTACTATGTATGTGCATTGTGTAGTTGGGGTGTTATGACATTTGTACTCATTGTGTTGTACTATGTGTAGTACTTGTATTATGTTGTGTGGTATCCCATGTGTAGGTACATGTATTGTGAGGTGTTGTACATCAAGTATAGACATATTTCATTGTGTTGTACACCGAGTGTAGGTACCTATATTGTGTAGTGTTTCACAACAGGTATAGACATGTGTATTGTGTTTTACGTGAGTTGTAGATGGATGTGTTGTGTCGTGGTGTACACTGAATTTAGGCATATGTATTGTGTTGTGTTGTAAAATGGGTGTAGATGTATTTATGGTATGTCGTGTGTGATTGTATGTGTGTGATGCACACTATGTGTATGTGCAATTCGTTGAGGAGAAGGCACTGGGTGTTAGTATGGTGTGGCAACCAATCCAATGTGCATACTGAATAAGGATAAAGGTAGAAGCTAAGGATTGATTAAATGATAAGTATGAATATTATATTTTAGTTTTATTATGAATGTGATCTATGATTCTTATTTATGATGGATGCGTCTGATTTAAGATTTTTATGTATGATGGTTATGTTTTGAGCTAACCTGATGTGATATTTTTATACATGATGATTTGGTCAAAAACTCTAGTTTGACTTCTTGTGATAGGAAGTAAATGAGATTACAAGTTTACATTGTTGATGAGATACCAATGAGGTATTATTTGAAGTTATTTCAATTTATTTTAAATCTAATTGAAGTTATGTGCTTGGTACATGAAGCACAAAAATGCCCGATTGGGTGGTTGAAACTAGTTTCAAGCATTAGCACGAACAACAAAAGGAATTGAAATAGGCAGTAGTAAGCTAATAAAACACTTCAAGAACAGTGTCATTGTGGGACACCAGTACCCAATAGTGTCCATTGATTGATGAGCATGCGAGGACTGGTATGATGCTTTAAGGTAGGGATATGCCTTGGCTTTTCTAACTTTCAATGCGAGGAAGCCTTGCCAAGGGGTGGACTTCTCGGGATGGGGGTGCCAACAAAGCTTGTAAACAAATTGCCTAAGGGATTGTGTAGCAAATAAGGCAAGGTAATAGATATATTTGTTTTGGTCATTAGCATTTCTAGATGGACTCAAATGCACATTGGGAGTGTGGCCCAAAACAATGAGCCATTAACTATCCACTAGTAAGACAAGTGGTGAAATACTATAGTGCTAGACATTGAATGAATATTTGAATTTGATGGTGGATTTTGGACTTCTTGGGAGGAAGGTGAATCGTAGTATTAATTTGAGGGTGGAGGTGTGAGCCTCTATATTCCCTTGTTGCAGATTTAGACATTGTATCTTTTTATTTGTTGGTTGAAAAATGTGCATATGTGTATATGAGTATATTATTGTAAATATTGTATCGAGATGGATTTATAACGCTCCATAGACATTATGATTATTTGTTGGGTGAAGAAAATGTGTATGTGTGTATATGTGGATTGTAAATACCATAATTAGTTGTTTTATAAAGCTCCAACAAACGGTATGTTTATCATGCTTTAGCATATGGTAATTGTAAATGATGAAAAAAGCTATGTTATAAAGCTCCATGATAAGTATGTTTTTCTTTTAGTAGTTTTGTTGGTTATAGGTGTCACTGGACACCCAGGATGGTGTTCCCACAAGGGGGAGGGTTATGTAATGATCATGATTAAAAATCCATGTAGAAATATATCAGACCATAGTCATGGGACACATATTCAGAGATGAATGGGGGTGAAAACATCCTAGTAGTTGTTCATTAGATTTTTTATGGCTAAGGGAATTGTCAAAGGAAATGACTAAGGATTTGGAAAGGAAAAATGGCATTTTGTCACATTTTTTTATAAAAAAAAACAAGAGGAAATTAGGAAAAAAGGAAGGTGAAAGGTCATAGGTTGCATGTGAGGAGGAAAATGAAGGAAAATAATGGAAATAAAGAAAATAGAGGCCTCATTGATAAAAAGGATTATGAGGATCAGTTCATAGATTTTGACAGGTTTTGGTGGAGCTCCCTTCTATTCTCTCTCTCTCATACTCTTGGATACCTAGAGTTTTATTGGAGCAATCTTGGAGAGCATGACATACTTGGATTTTTGGAGCAAGAAGGTAAAGGAAGAACAAGAACTTGTAAGAGGACGTCAGTATCAACAACTAGAATGAGTTTTGTTTCCTTAGTAGTTTTGGCATGCATGGCACATCCCTGTCGTTTCTTGGTCATAGTTTGTCATTGGCATGGAATATTTTCATGGCCTTTGCCATTTTATATATAACCATGGTGTTGTGTGTTCATTTCTTTATTTTTTCTGGTTAGTTCTCATGTTTCCTTAGATTAGGTTGAGTTAATAGTTCCTGGAAGGTGCGGTTGGACAAACACTCTAGATGCCCTGTAAGAACATTAGTTGAGTTACTAGTCCTGGAAGCCTTGGTTGGAAAAATGCTCTGCAAAACCTTGTTGGGTTGAGTTACTAGTCCTCAAGCCTTGGTTAGACAAATGATCTAGAATCCTAGCAGTAGCTCTAGGTTAGGTTACTAGTCTAGGAAGCCTTGGTTGGAACAAATTCTTTGGAAGCCCTTGAAGGCTTGGATATAGACCAATATGATGATGGTTTTGTGATGTCTGACCATGAGGTGGAAGCATTATTGATGGATTTAGGTGGATGGCCTCTAGAAGCCTTGGATGGTTTTAGATTGATGTTTTTTATGAGATCAAACATTCATGCTTCGAATATGGAACAGGGGGAATGGTTGAAGAGAGATTTGGTTCAACCATTCTATGGTTGGGTAGAATGTGGTAGTCCCATACTAGGATGGATTTTGCATCATTTATATGAGTTTCTTTTTCCTTGTTATATCATGAGTATTATAATTTTTTATATGTGAATTATATGGTTGTATGTCCTTGGTATTTCTGTGTTTTTTATGTTGGTTATGAATACGTATTATGAAAGTGGCTATGTATGGATATCATCACGTTATTACTTGTATATGGATGAATAATGTATTTGTGGCCTAATGGAGGACAATGCAGCTAAAGTGATAAGGAAAGGATGCCTCATAACAAATCTCAAATAACTATGAGACCCCTATGCTCAGATCTGTTATTTACACCTGTAGATTACATATTCGTGATATGTTTGACGGAATTTATGTCATGTTTAGTAGGGGTCCAGTCAACTTCTTATTCAAGTAATTACATTTATACTATCATTTCATTTTTATTTTACTATTTTGAAGATGTCTTTCAATTCCGTGCAGTGACCTGTGCTCTGGGCTTGAAAAAGAGGTTCACGTCTCACGAATCCTAACACAACATTATATAAAATATTCCCTAGACATTGTCTTACAAGCATGTGATAGAATCCAAAGGTCCGTACATGTTGGCATTCCCATAGCATGGGAGCGTCCACAGGTCAAGTGGTCCAAAATCTTAGTGGGACCAAGGGGCTAGTTGGCAGTAAGGTTGGATTGGCTTCCTAAGGGTCCTAATGCTAATGTTTAAAGTTTGTATGGCATGTTTCCACTGGTTCCACTTGCTTAACATGACTTAGGAAGTCCAATCATACCATAGTGCCCTCTCATCGCATTTTTACCTTGATTGGTTGGTCGCTTGGGTGGACATGAGAGGAGGGTGTTACAGTTTCGATATAATACCTTGAATAATGAAACTTTGGATATCTTATGTGAACCCTTGCACATTTTACCCTTGAATAATGAAAATTTGAATATCTTACCTAAACCCTCGCACATTTTACCCTTGAGTAATGAAACTTTGGATATCTTACCTCAACCGTTGTGCATTTTACTTGGAACTTTGGTTATTCTATTTTTGCCAAAAGATAAATACATCGAAAATTGTGAAGCTAGAAATAAGAGTTAAAACTTTGTTGGTCAATCATGTTCAATTTAAATAATTTATATAATTTTAAATATTATGTTTTCATAAAAACTTTGCTTAAAAGAAAGATATTGAAAATGGTCCATGTGAATTAATAGTTGGTCAAAGCATTTGTAATCACTACAGTGTTCTTGATGGTGTTGGACCCGCCAACATGTCAACGGATCTCCTCAGTAAGAAGTCCCAACTAGACATCATACCATTTGGTGTAGGAGTCTCAATACTGGGTCGTACAGTATCGCCTTGACTGCAGTTGTGCATAGAGGAAAGTGAGATGTCCTTGTTGGTAGCAAGGGTGTGATGTGCATAGCAAGCCAAGGAAGGTGCATGAATGATTCTAACAGACTGAAGGTGGAATGAGTGTGCCCCTTGGAAACATGTGTAAACATACAACTAGGAAGGGAACACACAAGAAAAGATGCATCACAAGCTGGAAGGAAGGTGAACCAACAATCCAAAGTGTGGTTAAACCAACAACACATTTCAGTAAGATTCATACATACATATACATAAAGAGTCTATACATACATGTGTAAGAAAACATATACATATATCATTAGAGTAAACATGTTAAGTGAAATACAATAACAACATATGCATGAAACACGTTGGCTTTGTTATATTAAGAAGCGATACTTCCAATCATATAATACAACCATGACCAAACACTAGTCCCAATAACTGAACATTATAGTAACTGTCGCCTGCTCCTCCAAAGAGATGTACTAACTCTGCACTATGGAGAAGCTAAGGCTCATTACAATACTGTCCAAGCTTTCTCTAAGATACTACTATCAGAAGCTTGGCTGACCAAAAACCTATATAATGAGTTAATAGTTACTATATATAGAAAAGTGTTGGGTGACCCTTGAAATTCCCCTTTGTGACTATTCATCTACCCTCATGACTCTTAAACTACTCTATGACTTTTATATTAAACTACTAACACCTGGACTTCCGCTTGACAAGATGTTACATAAAGTACCCACATGTACCCATGGGAAAAAAAATAAACTTGAGCAAGCCATGAGATACATCACTATGAGTAAGAAAACTGTGGGAATACCAACTCTTCGACATCCTCATGATTGTTGACAGTGGAAAATTGATTCCAAGCTTGGGAGTCCCTGATTGTGTTTGTGTGTCTGTGGTGACATCTTTTTGGAAACAAACTCTTGCCTTTGTTGCATCTGGGTACACTGCTTTGGCTCCTTTGTCAACCTCGTCTGATAAAATGCACATCATTTTCTTGAGTGTCATTGGACTAGTGACATACTGATGCATAGTGTCTACACTGATCACCAAGTTTGCGCTAGTGGCTATGCACTTTAACTCGTCAAAGTACAACTACATCTCCTGTCAAGCTTGACCCTTTGTCTTTTCCTCCTTGAGTGTCCTGATAGATGGGATTGCATGTGCTTGCAAAACAACATACATGCTTTTGAACACCCATGCATGGGATGAATGCCTTCAACTCAACATCCATGGGTTTCATCATCTTGGGAAAGTGTAATGGGGCTCCCTTGTATCTCATTGTCCATGTTTGCATGCGGTTGACAAGAATATGCAAGTTTGACAAGGTAAGTGCTCTCCTAGCACAATGCTACTACCAATTGTTGAGATGCACAACTGCCTTATGCATGGTACCAAATCTGGAATACAACACCCACATGACTGTCTCAAGGGAAAATACTTCATCCAATAACACCTTCTTCAAATCTGCTCAAGCAGATGTTATAACAAGTTCTCCTCCCTGCTTGGCCATTTGTAACTCCTTAGCCATTCACTCATTCTCTGCTATCAAGAAGCGAACGCTCGAGCTAGTTGCTTCAACATATGATCTGGTAGCATCGGCCAATGATGCTAGATGTTTTTGGACATCAGATATGATCAATCATTCCTCAAACTGCACAGGAGATGTGTGGACATTTAGAGTAGACGCTCTGCGTGATTTCACAACTTTATGTTGCGACTCTTCAAATGATATGTTGTGAATCTCCTCTTCTAGATTCTCTCCGAGGATCTGAGTCTCTCCTTGGTCGCTCAGGACTTGCTTTTCTTCTGGATCCGGTGAAGCCAATGGCTCTACTTCTTGGTGGTGAGGCATGAGGTCAATTTCTTACTCTAACTCTAGCTACTCAATCTCTATATCCATCTACTCAAGTAATCGTTCAATCTCTTGAGAAAAGTCTTGCTCCTATGACTAATCACTCTATCTTCTTTGAACCAGTTGCTCAAATGAGTCTACTACTTGTATGAGCACAATTTCATCAATATATGCATGTTGCACCCCACCTTGTGTCTTTCCTTGTTGCGCTTCATTCTCATGGCTACAGAACTCATGTTCCTTCAGGAGCTGCAACTTCAACTCTTGCAACTCCTTCACTATTTCCTCCATCATCTATTTATCTCTCTGCCTTTGCGCATTCCTCTTGTCATGTTCTCACTTCTTCGCCTCTATCTCCAAACATGCTTTCTCCATAAGTGGGTATGCTTTGAACTTGCAGCTTTGTTTTTCCTCTCCGCTGTCGACAATCTTCCTCTTTTCTTTGTCACACGTAGGTATATTTCCCTATGTTGTTTCCACACTCCTTCTCTCTTAGATGTTGGTTTCCTACCCATTCCATAGCAATGCCGATTGGTTCATTGGGCCTGGAGAAACTGTGACAATATCTACATGGGTCCTCCTAAGCCCAATGATAGGCCTTGTGGATCCAAAGAAATTTTACTGTCGGATAATGATCCTTCATAAAGCAATTCGCATCATACAGATTAAAGCTTATGGTGATGAAAGAAAATTTCTTGAACTCTTATGTGTCGGCATCCACATGCTTGAGATTTCATATCTAGTACAACCCAATCCACAAAAGAAGAGTGGGCTAGGGTTCCTTCTAATTCTGGGATAGTCTAGCTGATAGTACTACCCAGATGTGGCACAAGACTTCTTGCATGACAATCTTGTCCATGGAAAACTCTAGAAAAACATGTGGAGGCTTCTCCACGCTATACATTCGTATGAAGGTGCAAAAAGGTGAGGCATACCAATCCACTATGTCGATAATTGCCTCCATTTATTCCTTCAATATGCAAGGTGGATCATGCTCAAATATCATCCTATACACCGGGGTGACAAAATGGTCCGACAACTATGTGATGACTCCACGGAAGCTGCATTAGGAATGCAGTTTGCAATAAGTGTTCACAGAGGTTTCCATTGGTGTCAATGCCCACTTCAAGTCCGTGAACTCCTAAGGGACACATATTGCATCCAAGATGTAAGCAGACATGTAGATTTATTCTTTCTGACCTTTGGACAACTGCCAAGCTACTGTTAACTATTCCTTTAGCCTTTGAACCAACATGTCAGACCAAGTGCATGCTTTGCCTTCACTTGCTATTTGGTCTAATGCGATCACCCAAATCTGCGGGAAGGTCTCCGTGCTCTCTGGGCCATACAAGCGGCATGCGAAAATGACCAAGTACTGATATGCCTTCCATAGTATCTTTAGCTTGTAAATCTGGTTGGGTGTCATCGTGAACTTGGTTGGCTCCTTCACCCAGTTCTTCAAGATATCCGTAGAGGTTACATTATTCTTCGGTATGATTAAGGTTGTCTCCATGGTGATCAATGTCTTTGGCAAGTGGTACATCTGCTAATAGTCCTATTCGATGAAGGTAGAAATATGTTTCCCACTGAAACTACTTTACACCATCATCTCAGGATTAGTGTGTGAGACAATCTAATGTGTCATGTCTATGCATTGGAACGTAGGATACCTGCATGCAATCTGCTACAAGACAGACTTATGAATGTTAACATAGACTTTGTGGTCTTCAAGATCTTCCCCAAATGTGCCTGAGAATGCATCATTGATATCCTACCATTTCAGGTTTATTTCTTTGTCTACAATCAACTTGGTGTTTTCATAAATTGGAAAAATCATAGACACTTGCTCAACTGCATCTCGAGTTGTGCTTCCATCTGTGTCCTTTGACCCTGCTCTCCTGGAGACCATTGATCCTGAACTATTGAGAGACAGACAAACATCTACTATATCTAGAAATAGTAGAGGTGGATGTGTCAAAGACTCCTGTATGTCTTATGGGATGTGAGAGCTTCAAGATAGATGTGAAGAATGAGCTTTGAAGCATAGAATATATAAGTTTTAGGCTTGTGATGCACATGCCACAAATCTAGGAATAAGCGAAACTTGGAGGGATGTTTCTAAAATGATCTTTGCATGTAACCTTCAACTGCTAAAAATAGATCCCTCAAATATAGAGATAGTTTTTGCATCTTTCATTTTTCTATTTTAGGAAAAAGGAGCCCATGCATGCAAATCAAGTTTGTTCGTTCTCGGGGCGAACTGATCAACCTGAAGGAACATGCAACAACCTGCTTGACTGATAGATGGATTTGCACAATTTCTGGGAGGAGTTGGGTTGCTTGTCTGAAAGGGATTGTGCAATTTCTTAGAGAAGCAAGTGACTGTTGTACAAAATTGTGTAATTTATAGGTCAAGCTGCAATGCTAGGCCAGATTGCGCAATTTTCCCAAGGAAGCTAGTCTGACTGCATTACATAATTTTTGCGCTCAGCAGGCTGCCCAACAGATTTGTGCAATTTCTGGAGGGAAGGCTAGTTCCCCTCCAGAATTACGTAATTTTCTAAGGGAGCTACTTAGCCAACAACTAGATTAAGTTTGGAATGCCAACATGTCGGTTGAGTGAAGCAAACTAACATGCATAGGGTGGCAAGTTGCTAAATAGCCAATGAATCCTATGTACTTGCAAGACATGCTGCTAGGATGGTTGGTAGAGAGGCAACAAAACAAAGCTAAGGAAAAATTTTGCAAGGTGGTTGTAGCTGCTATAGTATTTCGCGACAAACTGGTAGAACTCCAGCTCTCTAAATGGACCTTGTTCATGAAAATCAAGTCTAACACCTCTGGAAGTATTGTTTAGTTCTTTGTTTGTCTTGGTTTCCATACTTTCTTCATTGTAAGATGTAGCATCTACCAATCTCTTATTCAATCGGCACACATTCCAAGCCAAGCTAACATAGTTGCTTCGATTGGCACGACGGGTATATTGATGCACAAGTCATATGGTCATCAGAGTTTTAGTTTCATCTCTGGTGTTGCTCCGCTGCCAGCAGGCTTGGACAGTACCCTGACGGATTCATGCAGGAACACAAGCATCACTCCACTGCCAGCAAGCCTGGTCAATACCCCGGTGAAGTTACTTGCATCACCTCTCTGCACAGGAAGCCTTTCTCTTCTTTTGCCTTATTCACTTTTCATACAATACTTCGCGACAAACTGGTAGAACTACAGCTCTCTAAATGGACCTTGTTCGTGAAAAGCAAATCTAACACCTCTGGAAGTATTGTTCAATTCTTTGTTCGTCTTGGTTTCCATACTTTCTTCATTGTAAGATGTAGCATCTACCAATCTCTTATTCAGTCGACACACATTCCAAGCCAAGCTAACGTAGTTGTTTCTATTTGGGTGATGGGTATATTGGTGCATAAGTCATATGGTCGTCAAAGTTTCAGTTTCATCTCTGGTGTTGCTTCGCTGCCAGCAGGCTTGGACAGTACCCCGGTGAAGTTACTTGCATCACCTCTCTACACAGGAAGCGTTTCTCTTCTTTTGCCTTAATCACTTTTCATTTTCTGAAATTTTTCACATTTTCATTTTTTCATTTTCATTTTCATAATTGTGCATAACACTTATTGATTTTAAAGGTAGAAGGGGGATCCCGAGTTATTAAGGGTAGAAGAGGTTGTTCCTTCAGAGAAGTATTTTATATATACCTTTGACGTGCTTGTTAAGGTTTTCCCCCTCACCTTACTTTACCTGACTAAGATTACAAGGACTAACCCAAAAACAACCGACTAGAGTAGGTGACACTCGTTAGCACGCAAGTGTTGTGTTTTCACCAAGGTTCACTTCGAACAATATGTATTTTCAATTGATGTATCATGGACTGAAGACAATAAGTTCATCATGTAGAGGGGGGATGATAGATAACCAAGTATTGGTAACTGCACAAGTCCTCTTCTAGTTTTCCCAACTTGTTTCAAGAGCCACACATGGTTTCATGCGAAAGTAATATACATACATAAAGAAGAAAAAAAAGCATAAGTAAATTCATCAGAAAAATGAGTAAAAAAAGGAGAAGGTGAGCAAACAAACATGCAAAGTAAGCGGAAAAAATGCATTCAAGCAAACAAACCAAAAGAAAACACTACTCCTACTCCTAAGCTAATGGTGCATGGGCCTGCACATGTGAAGTGATACTTCCAATGTAGCCATTAGTGCATTGCTCAACCCATGTTGGTGAAGTTATGGTTCGCTACCAACACACATGTGAACCAAAAACAGTAAATAAATAACAATGAAGATATGCACACATTGAGTTTAAACACGTCCATAAAACATAATTTAGTGCAAGTGCATGCCATGCAATCTTGTGGACTTACCATGGCGTTGTGTGACAGTACGTGAAGTTGTTAAGCATACACATACTTTTGATGTTGACATGCAAGAAAATAAAAGAAACAAGGACAACTTGTGGCGTGCATGTGTGCTTTCTATGTAAGATTCCTCGAATGCATGAACGATGGGATCGTGTAGTTCAAGTGGAGGAAGCATAATCTATGTGTGAGATTGATATTAAATGCATACATATGAGTGATGGTGAGCCTCGGGTGTTTCAAAAATTTCCTAATTGAAAGTGAAACTAGCCTCACGACAACCTACGTGGACCTGACATAACCATCAACTTGGTCTAAAGTGCCTCGACATTCTACGGAGTTTCGACTTCATCGGAAGATAGATCATCATAAACAGGTGGCTTTGAAAAATCAACTGTGATAGAAACATCATCATGATCATATGGGGGTAAATAGATCACAAAATCTATGATTAGAAAAAGCAATGATCTCATCGACATCCTAATGATCTGATGAATAAAACACAAGGGTGGATAAGAAGCAAAAAAATTCACCCTCTGTTTTTCCAGAAAAGGTACATGAAAAATCAAGTGGATTTTAAAAGAATGACTTGTCTTCTCCATTTTCGGATGATGGACTGATATCCTGTGTGTTCTGTGAATGATCAACAATGGGTGCATCCATAGATAGAGATACACATTAGAAATTAGGGATGGACGAATCACAAAATATGTAAGGAAAAAATGGAGGAGGCTCATACAGAAGGGATTCATCCTTCGTTGAGGGTTGATGCTCAAGATCCCAGTCATATTCTTCATAAATGACAACATAGGTTGGTTGTGCAACACCAACTACATCGATCACCTGATCCTCGTTCACAACAAGTGTAGAGTTCATGATGGAAGAACACAAGACAACACAATCCAGAGGATCAATAGAACATGAAGATGGAGGTTGAGGTAAAACATGCATGTGACAACCCATGGGCTTCGCAACCAAATCTTCGCAAAAATTAAGAGAAGTGATGTTGGGAGAATGTGATAGTTGAACAAATGTGTGTTCATGTTCTCCCAAATCACTCTGTTGTGGTGGAGTTGTTTAATGATGGGATGGTGGATAGTCACTTGTGACAGTGGCCGTCTCCATCTGTGATTGTGCAAATCCATCTCCAAAGTATGCTGAGCAAGGCTTGGGCTTGAACTTATTTTTAGGATTGACAAATTTGGTAATACAATATTCAAATATTTCCATGAGATACTCGAATTTCATGTGACTTTTCGAAGCTTGAAACTGTAATCCATGGAAGTGGTCCCAAAATTCCATAGGCGACTCTTGCGCGGTCTTTCTTTGTGCAAATAGTTTTTTGTCAAGACATTATGGATCAAAATGATGGAAAGTATATTGAACGAGATCACAGAACTGCTCAAGTGAGTGCTCGCTTCGTCGAGGTACACTCCAGTACCACCATTGTGGGGACTCACAAAGTGTGTATGCAAGAAGTAGGGTGGCCTCTTCATCACAACATTCATTTGCTTTGTCAAGCTTTTCAAATAAGTCTTTTACGTACACAGACCAGACCAGTTCACCTTCAGCATATATGTGAATTCAGACAAGAGATCATAAAAGTCCTTCATGATGTCGAGAGGTTTGACATGCGAAAAACATAGTAGATAAATGAGTATGACAATATCCATGATAGATGTACGAAGATTCAAAATAGGATGAGAGGACACAAATTCTCATCTACCCTCCTTCTAGTGCCAAAAATGTTGACGGTGCTGGACCCGCCAACATGTCATGGGTTCTCCCTTGTAATACATCCCAACTATACCTAAGACTGTTTGGTGTAGGAGTACTAGTAGTCGGTCGTACATTATTTCCTTGACCACGGTTGTGCACAAAGGCAAGTGAGATGTCCTTGTTGGTAGCAAGGGCATGCGTAGCAAGCCATGAAGGTGCATGAATGTTTTTGACACAATGAAGGTGGAGCTAGTGTGCCCCACGGAAACCTATGTAAACACACAGTTGGGAGGGGAACACGTGAGAAAAGATGCATCACAAGCTAGAAGGGCGGTGAATCAACAATCCGAAGTGATGGTTAAACCAAAAAAAAAATTCAGTAAGCTTCTTGCATACATATACATAAAGAGTATATACATACATGTGTAAGCAAAGAAATACATATAACATTAGAGTAAACAAGTTAACTGAAATAAAATAACAACATATGCATGAAACATGCTCGCTTTGTTATATTATGAAGTGAAAGTTCTAATCATACAATACAACCATGACCAACCACTAGTCCGGATAAAAAAACATTACAGTCACTGTCGCATGCTCCTCCAAAGAGATGTACTAACTCTACACTGTGAAGAAGCCAAGCCTCTTTACAATACTCTCCAAGCTTTCTCTAAGATACTCCTATCGGAAGCTCGGTTGACCAAAATCTTATATAATGAGTTATGAGGTATTGTATAAAGAAAAGAGTGGGGTGACCCTTGACATTCCCCTTTGTGACTGTTCATCTACCCTCATGACTCTTCAACTACTCTATGATTGTTACATTCAACTATCAAACCTTGAAATTGCACTTGACAAGATGTTACATACAATCTGCACTTGTACCCACGTTAGACAAAATAGTCTTGAGAAAGCCATGCAAGACATCACTATGACTGAGACAACTGTCGGAAGACCAACTCTTCAACATCCTCATGATGGTTGACGGTGGCAAACTAATGCCAAGATTTGTAGACTGTGATGGTGTACGTGTACTTTATGGTGACGTCCTTCTGGAAACAATCTCTTACCTCTGTTTCATCCGAGTATAATGCTTTGGCTTCTCTGTCCAACTCATTTGAAAACATGCACATCATTGTCTTGAGTGTCGTTGGAAAAATGACATACTGATGCATAGTTTTCACACTGATCGCCAAGTCTACGCTGGTGGCTATGCGCATTAACTCGTCAAAGTATGAGTCCAGCTCCTGCCAGACTTGACCCTTTTTCTTTGCTCAGTGAGTGTCCCAATAGGTGGGATCGCATTTGCGCACACAACAACATCCTTGCTTCTAAACATCCGTCCATGGGAAGCTTGCAAACTAGTGATGAGTTATGAGATTCTTCATAGTTCCACATCTAACTTCGGATGCGTGCCTTCAACTCAACCACCATGGGTTTCATCATCTTGGGCAAGTGTAATGGGGCTCCCTTGTATTTCATTGTCCATGTTTTCATGCGGTCAACAAAAGTATGCAAACATGATAAGATTGGTTCTCTCCTAGCATAACATTGTTGCCAACAATTGAGATGGACAACTACTTTATGCATGGTACTAAATCTGGAATACAATGCTCGCATGATTGTTTCAAGTGACAATACTTCATCTAGTATCACCTTCTTCAACTCTGATTAGGAAGATGTTGTAACTAGTTCTCCTCCATGCTTGGTCATCTATAACTCATTAGACATTTTTTCATTCTATGCTATCAATAAGCGAACACTTGAGTTAGTGGCTTTAGCATATCTTCTGGTAGCATCGGCCAATGTTGCTAGATGCTTGTGAAAATCATATATGATCATTCATTCCTCAAACTACATAGGAGATGTGTCTACATCTAGAGTAGACACTCTATGCAATTGCATAATTCTATGTTGTGACTTGTTGAATGATATGTTGTGCATCTCCTCCTTAGGATTGTCTCTAAGGATCTAAGTATCTCCTTGGTCCCTCATGACTTTTTGTACTTCTGGATCTAGTGAAGTTGGTGGGTCGACCTCTTGGCGGTAAGGCATGAGGTCAATGTCTTGCTTTAACTCTGGCTGCTCCATATCCATATCCACCTGCTCAAGTACATGTTGAATCTCTTGAGCGAAGTCCTGCTCCTGCGACTACTCACTCTATCTGCTTTGAGCCTGCTGCCTGGATGAGTCTACTACCTGTATGGGCACAGTTTCATCCATTTGTGGATGTTGTGCTCTTGTTGTGTCTATCCTTGCTGGGCTTCCTTCTCCTATTCGCGCAGCTCCTGTTCCTTTCAGTATTGCTCCTTCAACTATTGCAACTCCTTCACTATTTACTCCATCCTCTCTTTATCTCTCTACCTTTGCGTCTTACTCTTGTCTCATTGTCGCCTCTTCACCTCTATCTCCAAAGCTGATTTCTCCACAAGTGAGTATGCTCTTTACTTGTAGCTTTTTTCTTCCTCTGCGCTGTCGATGATCTTCCTCTTGCCTTTGTCACACATAGGTATGTTTCCCTATGTTGCTGATGTTACTGGTGCTCTCCTCGATTTTGGTTCGCTAACCATTCTATAGCAATGCAAATCGTTTCATTGGGCCTAGAGAAATTGTAACAATATCTGCATCGGTTTTCCTCAACCCAATGACACGCCTCGTGGATCTAAGGAAATTGTACTCTCGCGTAGTGATTCTTTACAAAGCAATGTGGGTCATATGGATTGAAGCTTTTGGTTCTGAAAGTAATTTCTTGAACTCTTCTATCTTGGCATCTGCATGCTTGAGATTTCGTGTCTTGTACAACTAGATCTGCAACAAAAGAGTGGGCTAGGGTGCCTTCTTCTTCTAGTGCAGTCTAGGTGACAGTCTTGTCGAGATGTTGTACGACACTTCTTGCATGATGATCTTGCCTATGGAAAACTTTGGAAAAACATGCAGAAGTTTCTCAATGCTGTAAATCTATATGAAGGTTCCAAACGGTGAGGCATACCAATCTGCTATATCGATTAGTGCCTCCATTTCTACCTTCGACATGCAAGGTGGATCTTGCTCAAATATCATCTTGTACAGTAGGGTACAAAATGGTATGAAAATTGTGTGATGACTCCACGGAAGCTGCATTTAGAAAGAAGTTTGCAATAAGTGTTCACATAGGTTTCTTCTCATGTCCATGCCCACTTCAAGCCTGAGAATTCTTGGCGGGCACAGATTGCATCCAAGATGTAAGTAGACATGTAGATTTCTGCTTGTTGACCTTTGGACTGCTGCCGAACTCCTATTACCTATTCCTTTAACCTGTGAGCCAACATGTTGGACAAGTTTCTTGCTTTTCCTTCACTGGATAGTTTGTCCAACATGAACACCCAACTCTGGGGAAATGTCTCTGTGCTCTCTTAGTCATACAAGCGGCATTCGAAAATGACCAAGCACTGATATGCCTTCAATAGTATCTTCATCTTGTAAATATGGTTAGGTGTCATCCTGAACTTGGCTGGCTCCTTCACCTATTTCTTCAAGGTATCCCTGGAGTTTGCATTACTACTGGGTATGTTGAAGGGTGTCTCCATGGTGATCACTAGCTTCAGCAAGTGGTGCATCTATTAATAGTCCTCTGCCCTGAAGGTAGCAATATTTGTCCCGTTGACACTTCTTAACACCATCATCTTGGGATAAGTATGCAAGATGATCCAATGTATCATGTCCACACATGGGAATGTGGGATAGTTGCATGCAATTCGTTACAAGCTAGACTTGTGAATGTTCACATAGACTTTGTAGTCTTCGAGATCTTCCCCAAATGTTCATGAGAATGCATCATTTATATCCTGCCATTTCAGCTTGATTTCTTTGTCTACGATCAGCTTGGTGTATTTGTAAATCGGTAAACTCATAGACACTCACTCAACTGCATCTCCAAGTGTGCTTACGTCGGTGTCCTTTGACCCTTCTCTCCTGGAGACCATTGATCCTCAACTGCGATAGATGGACGAACACCTGTTATATCTGGAAATAGATGAGGTTGATCTAGATCAGAGGTGGATGTGTCGAAGACTCTTGGATGTGTTTTTTGATGTCAGAGTTCCAAGATCAATGTGAACAATGAACTCTAAATCATCGAATAAATAAGTTTGAGGTTTATGATGTGCATGCCACAAATCTAGGAAAAGGTGACACTTGGAAGGAGGTTTCTAAAACGATCTTTGTATGTAATCTCCAACTGCTAAAAATAGATCCCTAAAATCTGGGGATGCTTTTTGCATGTTTCTTTTTTGTTATTTCAGGAAAAAGAAACCCATGCATGCAAATCAAGTTTGTTGTCTCCCGAGTGGAACCGGTAAACCTTAAAGCACATGCAACAACATGCTTCACTAAGAGAGGGATTTGCATAATTTCTAGGAGGAGTTGGGCTGCCTGTCCGAGAGGGATTGCGTAATTTTTGGGAGGAGTAGGTGAATGTTGCCCATAATTGCGCAATTTCTAGGCTGAGCTGCGGTGCTTGGCCAAATTGCATTATTTTCACAAGGAAGCCATTCTGACTACATTGCACAATTTCTTGGCCCAGTATGCTGCCCAACAAATTTGTGCAATTTCTAGAGGGAAGTTTGGTTCCCCTCGAAAATTGCGCAATTGTCTAAGGGAGCTACTCAGCGAGTAACTAGCTTAAGTCTGGAATGGCAACTTGTGAGGGGAGTGAAGTAAACTAGCATGCATAGGCTAGCAAGCTACTAAAAAACCAATGAAGCCTATGTACCTAATAGTGCAAGGTATGTTTCTAGGGTGGTTGGTAGGGAGGCTCCAAAATGAAGCCAAGGCAAAATTTTGGGCACTGGTTGCAACCACTACAACAAGTCCCCAGGTTTCAAAGTCAGAAACTAATAATGGATGAATGAAGTGATGAGATAAATGAAGATGTCAAGGGAAAAAAATATACTAAATAATGTTAACATTAACTTCCCAAACTAAGCTAGGTTATTTAATTCGATCACTACAACCATGAAAAGATACGCTACCTATGATGTTTCCCCTCGATGGAAAATTCAAATGTTGAGGGCCTCAAATATATCATGGGCGATCAGCCAGGCATCCACTGAAGATCTCAATAGCGTTGCTTTAGCCAGACTGGCAGCATATAGACCATCCCTACCCTTATAATTTAATGGAGACTGCTTCCTTGGAAACCCGTCCTCTAAGAAAATCTCTTGCCATTTTAAAAATTAGGTGGCGAAGTTTAAATATAGGGATCTCTGCATAAAAGCACCATTAGGAAGCATAAATTCACTTTGAAGGGATACCTTGAGCCAAAAAAGTATTGTATTCTTGTAACTAGTCCCAAAGATTATTGCATCAAAATCCTCTTCACAGTTTTCGAACTCGGCCATTGCGCGGTGGAAATTTGCGATAGTCTGGCATTAAAGTAGTTAATGGAAAACTTGTATTGGCTTCGAAACAACGAGAAAAGAATGTAGTCAGATTACGTAAATATTTCCTCCCGAATGTGAAATTGATAACTATTCATCCCTGTCATCCCAATAAGCATATCAATTTTCATTGGAAGCATCTGATTGAAATTTATTAATTGAACGTTATAAGTAAGTCCTCGAACATCAACTCACTTTTCCAATTGACGAAATTTGTGTTTGGAGCAGCTCTCAAGCATACATAGTTCTACCCAGGATTGGACCATGATACTTGTGGGGACCAAGCTCCCCACATAACTATGGGACATCTAACATCAACTCGCTTGTATTTCAACTTTTCCATTGTTGATTTCTTTGTAGGTAGCGTTAATGTTCAGAACTTCGCTTCGTCAACTAGCTAGTGCAATTTAAATGGGTTAATGTCATGACCCCATGAAATTGTAAGGTAAAACAACAACTAAATTGAATTGCATAGCCACCCTAGGGAGTTGAGAGATGACCCTGTGTGTCGATACAATGGTCCATGCATGAGGATGGTTAAATAATGGCCATTTAAAATGAAATGCTCAGACTACCATTTCAAATACATTACTGAACTTTTAGTAATGTGCAAGATGAAGTGGGTAAAATCACAACCCTAGAAAACTTTATATAATGAAGAATATTCTGATAAGATGAAATCTTGTTTATTCATTTCTAGGAAAATAAAAATTCCACAAGCCCATATCCAGAAGTGAAAATAGATATACTAATTATTTGAATTTCAGAAACAAGGCGAAGAACTACAACAAAGTTTCAAAAGATGTTTCACTTGCAATTCAAAAAGGCTCATATTCTATCATATTATTAGATAGCCTAAAATCGCATGATTTACAAAATGGCTTGAATAATTCATGGAGTAATTTTAAAGTTTATAACAATATGTTTGAATAGTGTTTAACGAAGTGATTGGACGAAATTTGGAACATTCCCAATTTTGAATTTAAAGGGATGATAGTATTGTATTTTGAAATTTTAAAGATACATTAGTTTGAAAAGGTGAAATAGTGTTATTAACAAACTCTCTTATATGAATATTTCCAAATTCATAACAGGTTTTATGGACTATTAGATAGATCTTCTTTTCCAATTAAAACAATCTTTAATGTGAAAAAAAAATATTTTATTTACCACGATTCATATAATTGAGCAGCGAAGCTCATTGCACAACCCAGTATGAAGCGATATGTAAGTGTCTCCGTCTTTTGGTTCCCCTTTAAAATAAAATAAAAAAATAAAAACTATGTTATAAATTGAAAATAATGTCAGTGATAATAAAAAAATAGTATGTTTTTAAGTAATTAGAAGTTAAAAGTTTTGTTTAAGTGTTAAATTATAATTTTCAAAATATTTAATTAACTATTTGGATCTATATTAATATTATTCATATGAACTTATATATTTATATATATATTATATATATATTTTATTAAATAAATTATTTAATGTTAAAAATTAATATTCAATGTAATTATCATAAATATTTTACCACAAATTAATAATGACATATACTTTAAAATACATTAATAATAAAAACTATTTTAATTTGCGTGATAAAATTTTTCAGAGAATAACATTTGTTTTATATTCCATATGAACAAAAAGACACATTCTTATGTGGTCACACAACATACCTACTTTTCGTAATAGTTGAAATGAAATTTTCTAATAAAATTTCCAATAGTGTTGAGTGAATTATAACCCCAAAAGTAGGTATAAATAATAGGGAGCTTTACCAAAGTATGAGTTGTGGGGACTGAGATTGTGTTAAGTTAAAGGGATGGAGTCTAGGTGTTCATGATAAGTTAAAAGGATGGAGTTTAGGTGTTTATGCACAAACCCAAAATTCTCAAAAACTAAGTGTTTAGATTGAACATCTAGTTTAAGACTTCTACCAAATCAAGTTTTACGATGAAAAAAGCTTTATGACATGGATTATAATGAGTCCTCTTTGAGATCCAATTTATAGACATATTGTATCCATTTTTCAAAACTAGTTTACCATTAACTCAAAAAATGAAATTATTGGTTCTATATAAGTCGTCATAATCTACAATCTCCTTGATAATACAAATTTCTAGAATAAGTGACTCATGAACCATATGAATTATTGATGGTTGTGATGCACTTGAAAAACCATTATTCACCACAAATTAAAAGGAAATTCTAGCGATACTTGAAAATAGAGAAACACAAATGAAAGGAGAAAAAATGGATTGATTTGAAATGACAAAAATTACATTGTCTGATTGGGAAGAGAGTAATTCCATTATTGATGCAATTGAGTCAAATTTTACTCCATCTACAAATAAAGTAGTCTACCCAGGTAATAAAATTAGCACGAGAATCATGGCAAAGAAAGGTGAGGCAACGGTCATTGGCAGAATGTGTTTTGGGTCACGTAGTGATGACCACCGACACAATGAATTAATCATGCAACTTTTCTGCAGTCCGTCATTGTTACTCCCGACACACATCGTAATCTGCGTCATTCAGTGATTTGAATTTGGAATTTTACTTGATTTCCCACGCCAATTTAATTTTCATTTGTAGTCAACATCCGGTGAGTGAATCAAGTTTGGGTTGCCATCTCCTTAAATCAATTGTTCACAGTTCTCCAATGGATATTCAAAGGTCCTTTCTAGTAATGGGATTTGGTTTATGTGGAGGAAACATCACCACATCGAGAATTACTTGTGAAGGAGTTCCACGAAATCTAATAGACAACATAAAATTCCCCTACCATCCCATGCTTTATTATTCTAATCAATTCAGATGTGTTTCGTTGTCGCTAAATAATTGGAAACTCATTTTAAAGAAAAATAAAGGAACCACAATAATTGTAGACGTCCTCATGTGCATTTTGACAAGGCCTCGTAATTTTTTATTCGCTCATTACACTTTATAGTCCATCCTCTCTTTCTATGATGATCTCTATAAATCGATTAGTTTCAAGGGTTTCACTGATATCACAAAGAATGAGGATAAATTGTGGAGTATAATTGGAGTGAAACTTGACGAAATTGAATTAAAATTAAGTTGACTATGATACCTAGCAGATAACAGAATTAAATGAGATGACACTTAGCAGACAATGATATTAATATCTCAACATCCTTTCCTAATCTCCATTGTTACAAGTAGAGGCACTTACAATGCATAATTGATCTCTCTAAAATTCAAATACATATTTTCTCAATGGATTTGTAAAAATATCTGCAAGTTGCTCTTTGGAACCACAAAAAGCAAGTATTATGTCCCCATCATTCACAAGCTCACGGATGAAATGAAAACATGTCAATGTACTTTCTCCTTTTGTGGAAACCATGATTTTTTTATAAAGAAATTGTTCAACTGTTATAACAGTAAATAGGAGTTGTCTCCTTCTGAACATTTGAAATATTTTTAATAATCTTCTCAACCACAGTACTTGACAATATGCTAAATTTGTTGCTACATATTCTTCCTCTGTAGAAGATATTGAAATGATTGAATGTTTCTTGGATTCCCATGAAACCATATTAATTACAAGACGAAAAGAATACCCTCAATTTCTTTTGTGATCATAATCATTGCTTGTATAACCTGAAAGTGAACAATTTGCATGATGTGTATAGAACAAATCATAGTTTATGGTCCCTGCAATATATCTTAATATCCTTTTTGCAACCTTCCAATGATAAATATTAGGTCACTGCATAATATAGGAGAAAAAATTCGCTGCAAACATGATATGAGGTCTAGTTGAAGTGAGATACAACAAGCTACTGACTAGACTCTTACACAATGTTGAAAAACATGGTGGTGCTACATACTCTTTGCTCACCTTGGTGCCTTGAGAAATTTGTGTATCAACTAGTTTGGAATTGGTCATTCTTAACTTTTGGATAATATCGGTGGCATATTTTTGTTGACCAACAAAATTGCGATCAACAGATTGTTGAATTTCAATGCCTATGAAGTATTTCATGACCCTTAGATTAGTCATATCAAACTTTGTCTGCATTTCTACTTTGAAATCTTCTAACATCATATTATCTATATAAATAAGATCATATATGTAAAGGAATGCGATATGAATTTTTCCTTCATGAATTTTGTTATACAAAGTTAGCTCATGGTTGCTTCTACAAAAACCACTTTTAATGAGATAGGTGTCGATGCAATTCTACCAACCTCCTTGATCCAAGTGGATATTGGTGGCCACTTGGACACCCACCACTGTTTCTCTCAGCATTTTCATTTTCCTTAATTGTATCACAACTTACTATTTTTAGCATTTTTTCGGGTCCTGAACTTCCAAAGCCGTTTTGAGGCCCTAAATGACATTTTTGGGGAAAGCTACGAGCAACACAAGTCCATGCACCAACGTTGCTCTTCCCAAAGTTGTAGTTCTCGGATAGATCTTTCTAACGAGATATTGTGCATGTCAAAGAAGATCATATGCTAAAGTTACGACTCCGGGAAGTTGATGTACCAATTCAGCCAAACGGAGCACACAGTTTGGCTTTTCATCCTCTAGGGTTAGGTTTTTGGATGTTTAAGGTTTTCCATTGTTTCTCAACAATAAAAAGGCCTTTGAGCCTCATTGTAACACAGTTCAGAGGCATGTAGCTGCCACATCTCTTCTCAGAGATAAGCTACCATCACCCTAGCTGGCTCATTTCCATTACCATTTGTAAGCATATTTCAGTATTTTACATTAATCAAGTGAAGTATTATTTCCATTGCATCTATATGTTTATGGTGATCTCTATAATTTGTTGCATTCTTGTTTAAATCTGGATCATTGGTATGAGAGTGGTCTGCTTTTTCTCTGTTTTTCTTTGCATGTCCCCAACGAGGTTGGGATATAAGGAGTTAGCACTTGAGCTGGTCAAACCTTTGCAAGACTAGCCTCACAAATCTCGATGGCCTCCCATGGAGGATGAGAAGAAAGACAAGGAGGCAGGAGATCCTATCAAAATATTGCTCGAAGAAGCCCTCAAGTGACAAAGGAATGCGCTGATGGACAACTTTGCCTAGATCCTTCAGCGACTACCCAAATGCGACGCATCGGCTTCAAGTAGCTACTCTGGAAATGCCACGCTCCGTAAGGTACAAGTTAATTTTCAAATCCCCATATTCAAGGGTCAGATATATGCAGATGTCGTAGATAAACGGTTAAATCTGCTAGAGGGTTATTTTTCTATTCATGAATTTTCAAGTCAGGGAAAGATTGTTTTCACTCTTCTCAAAGCAGCGCCCCCCATCAAGGACTGGTGGGAAACCTACTGCGAGCAGAAGGATGAAAGTATCAACTCACTATTTTCAGCTACACCCACTTGGAATTCATTCGGGGATGCCATCAAGGATCAGTACTACCCTCTCGGAAGTTATGAGGATCTATACATAAAGTGGACCACACTACAGCAGGGAAGGGACCAAGATGTGCTGGAGTTCACCAATCTTTTCCATACCCTTCGCACAAAGTTGGGTATCAAGGATTCAAAGCAGCATTTGATACTCAAATACCGCAGATACCTGCACAAGTACATTTAAGAAGAAATAGAATTCCTAAACATCTCCTCGCTCAGCACAACATACCGATATGCCATCAAGGTTAAGCAGAAGTTTAAACAAAATAAGCGAGAATTTGGATCTACGAATCGAAAGCAAGGGAAAGGTGCCCCCAAACCACAAAACAAAAGACAAATCCAAGGCAGGATAGCCCAAGACAACCTACCAAAGCTGCAAGCAAAGAACAACGCCACGAAGCCGAAAACGGTCACGGGAAAATTGTGTGAGTTCCATAAGAGCTCCACTCACAACACAAGTGAGTGTCAGGCCAAACAGTCACTAGTGGCTGAGCTAAAGGTTTCAGAATCAGATGCATGTTCTGACTCTAATTCAGAACCCAACAAGGGGCATGACAAAGGGATGCAGATTATCGATGCAGAGCCCAATGCCACTGTTGCCATCACAAAGATCCAGAAGGAGGAACTCGAAGATCTAGAGGAGGACGAGCGTCTCTTCCACTGCCAGATGTGGGTAAAGGGACTCCGCTACAATTCATTATCGACAGCCGGAGCTAAAAGAACCTCATTTCAGTAGAGGTCATGAAGCGGCTGGGCTTACCAACCACAACACATCCACAACCATACACCATAAGGTGGCTTCACCAAGGACGAGATCTTCACATGAGCCAGTAGTGTCGCCTTCCATACAACATCAAGGCCTTCACGAATGAGGTATTGTGTGACATTGCTCCCCTTGAAGTTTGTGATGTATTATTAGGACAACCGTACTTGTGGAAGCAACATGCTATGTGTGAATCAAGGCCCTGTGCTGTTATTATTACTTTAGGAAATAAGTTGTACATGATACTGGAGGTAGCACAACCTACCGCCATCTCTTTGGTTACTGCAAAACAATGCGGTAAGCTCATTTCCAAAACCAGGAAATTTGTTTTCCTCATGATACACCCTCAAGGAAAGAAGAAGACAGTGGCCACGACCTCTAGACAGGGCCCCTCTACACAACAACTATAGATGGATAAGGTCGTGGAGAAGTACGATGACATCTTCACCTCCCCCGCAGGGGTTTCTCTGCACTGTCAGGTCAAGCACTCCATCGATCTAACCCCATCTGCGCCACTGCCGAATGGACCAATCTATCAACGCTCTATTCTAGAGAATGATGAAATTAAGAGGCAGATTCAGGAGTTGTTGCGGAAAGGTCACATTCGTCCAAATTCATTGCATTGTGGGAGCCCGATCGTGTTGGTGTAGAAGGATGATGGGACTTGGAGGCTCTGTATTGACTATTCAGTGCTAAACAAGATCACTGTCCATAATAGGTACCCGATCCCAAGGATTGATGACCTCCTGGACCAACTTGAGGGGGAAAAATATTTTAGCAAGATTGATTTGAAGTCAGGATATCACCAGGTACCAATCGAACCCTCCGATGTGTGGAAGACTGCCTTCAAAGACAAGGAGGGCCTTTTCAAATGGTTGGTTATGCCTTTCGGATTCATGAATGCTCCTACAACCTTCATGAGGCTAATGGATGACTTCTTGCAGCCATTCAGCAACTCATTTGTAGTGGTATACTTGGATGACATCTTTATCTTCAACCAGAGTTGGGAAGAGCACCTCCACCACATTTGACAGGTTCTCCAAACACTGCGCCAACAAAAGTTATGTGCCAATTTGGAGAAATGCACTTTTGGCATGACCCAAGTTTAGTATCTGGGATACATTATCGATGAACAGGGGGTACATGTGGATCTAGCCAAGATCCAAGTCATTCAGGATTGGTCATCTCCAACCACTTTGACAGAGCTCCACAGCTTTCTAGGTCTTGCCAGCTTCTACTGTGGGTTCATGTTGGGGTTTTCTCATATCACTTGGCCCTTGAGTCAAGTGACCAAGGGAGGAGCAAAAGGAAATTTTTTTTGGTATGAATCTCAATAGAAGGCATTCATAGAGTTGAAGTATTACCTCTGCACGACACCAATTCTTGCGTTACTAGATTTGCAACAAGCATTTGAGGTTGAGATAGATGCCTGTAATAATGCTATTGGGGCATTCCTTACTCAACACAGGTATCCAGTGGCATATCACAATGAGACACTTTCAGACACAATCCAGAAGTATCCCACTTATGACAAAGAGATGTATTACATTGTGCAAGCCTGCCGACAATGGAAGCATTACATTTTGGGGAAGGAAGCAGTCATCCACATAGACCATCGACCCCTGTAGTTCATACAGATCCAAGGTAAATTGCAGAATGATCACCATCAAAAGTGGTCTACATACCTACAACAATTCCATTTGAATATCAAGTATAAGAATGGAAACATCAATAATGTTGCACATTGCCTCAGTTGACCACCGATCATGGTGATAACCACTGTGCTCAACTCTTGTCGGCATGAGACTTCTGACTAGCCACTTCTCTACAAAAGCCACCCAGAATTAGGCCACACATACCAGGCACTCTTGGAAGGTCAGCATGTTCCAAATTTTCACCTCCAAGATGCCCTATTATACCACCTGGGTCACTTTAGTGTTCCTTCAAGCAAGCATGCCAAGATGATTTGGGAAGCACACCATAGTCAGGCCACTAGGCATTTTGGGGTCGAGAAAATGGTAGTAGTACTGCAAAAGTATTTCTATTGGCCAAATCTTTGACAGGATGTTGGGAAGTACATCAGATCATGCACTGTCTACGCCATTGCCAAACAAACCATCAAGAAGCAAGGCCTCTATACCTCGCTGCCTACCCCTAGTCGACCTTGGAAATCCATCTCCATGCATTACATGTCATGCCTTCCTTCCACTAAGCATGGAAATGACTGTGCTTTTTTGGTCATCAATAGGTTCTCGAAGATGGCCATTATGGCAGCTTGCAAGAACAATATCATAGTAGAAGCCACTACTAAACTCTTCTTTGAATGAGTGTGCATGTACTTTGGGATCCCACAGTCTATCATCTCAGATCGGGATAGTCGATTCCTCAGTACAATTTGGTCTAGTCTCTGGTAAATGTTGGACACCAAACTCACTAAGTCCACAACTTTCCATCCTCAAACTGATGGCCAGATAGAGGTTGTCAACAAGATGATTGTACACATTGTATGCATGTACAACTCAAAGCATCCACGCACATGGGACGAGAGCCTCCCCTATGTTCAGCACAGCTACAACCGAGCTCTACACAGCTTGACTGGACACAACCCTTTTCAGGTGGGCTTGGGATTCCAGCTACTATGTCCCATTGATGTGGTCGTGCCATTTGCAGCTACTCACACAGATTCAGCTCATGTCCAGTTCGAAACAGATAAGTCAACCAGCTTCATTGAGCACATCCAACATATTCGCCAGCAGATCCATGAAATTTTGGAGAAATCAAATGCCAAGTACAAGCAGCGACATGATCAACATTGGGTGCCACACAAGTTTCAGGTGGGTGACAAAATCGGGTTGCTTTTACAAAAGGAACGCCTTACCAGAGCCTATCAAAAACTGAGACCACTCTGATATGGTCCTTACACCATTACCAAGGTGGTGGGAGATATTGCATTTGAGCTCAGCATTCCCCCATTCCTCAGCTTGCACCCAATGTTCAATGTTGACCACTTTTGGCCCTACTTTCCACCATTACTAGACACATCTGATATTGCAGAAGAACTCACACCCACAGAATTAAATCCAGATTGCATGGAACAAGCTGCAACTGATTCGATCGTGGACACACAGATCAAGCACACTTGCAAAAAATATATCAAACTGTATTGAGTTTCCAAAGCAGGCCAACTCCTTCAGTAGGGCAAGTGGCTCACCAAGGACCAGGTTCAGCAGAAGTTTCGTCATCTCATGGAGGAAAACAATGGAATGGGGACCATTACTTCCTAAGGGGGGAGGAATGATCCAGGTCGATATTGGTGGCCACCTGCCAAGTCCACTTGGACCCACACCATTGTTTCTCTTTACTTTTTCAGTTTCCTTAATTATATCACAACTTACTATTTTTAGTAGTTTTTTGTGGCTTGAACTTGCGGAGTTGTTTTGAGGCCCTAAACGATGATTTTTGGGAAAATTGGGAGCAACATGGGTCCATAGACTAATGTTGTTCTTCCAAATGTTGTATTTCTTGGATAGATCTTTCTAACGAGACATTGTGCATGTCAAACATAGATCATATGCCAAAGTTACGACCCCGAGAAGTTGATTTACCAATTTACCCAAATGGGGCCCACATTTTGGCATTTCATCTTCTAGGGTTAGGCTTTTTAATGCTTAGGGTTTTCCATTGTTTCTCAACAATAAAAAGGCCTTCGAGCCTCATTGTAACACAGTTCAGAGGCATGTAGCCGCCACATCTCTTCTCAAGGATAAGCTACCATCGCCCTAGCTGGCTCATTTCCATTACTGTTTGTAAGCATATTTAAGTGTTTTACATTAATCAAATGAAGTATTATGTCCACTGCATCTCTGTGTTTATGGTTATCACTGTAATTTGTTGCATTCCTGTTTAAATCTAGATTAGTGGTATCAAAGCGTTCTGCTTTTTCTCTGTTTTTCTTTACATATCCTCAATAAGGTTGGGATATGAGGAGTTAGGCGCTTGAACTGGTCAAACCTTTGCAAGACTAGCCTCGTAAATCCCGATGGCCTCCCATGGTAGATGAGAAGAAAGATTAGGGGGTAGGAGATCGTATCAAAATCTTACTCGAAGAAGCCCTCGAGCGACAAAGGAATGCGATGATGCATAGTTTTGCCCAAATCCTTCAGCGGCTACCCAAAGGCAACACATCAGCTTCTAGCAGCTACCCTGGAAATGCCACACCCTTTAAGGCACAAGTTAATTTTCAAATCCCCATATTTGAGGTTTAGATAGATGCAGATGCCATAGATAAATGGTTAAATCTGCTAGAGGGTTACTTTTCTCTTCATGAATTTTCGAGTCGGGAAAAGATTGTTTTCGCTCTTCTCGAAGCAACCCCCCAGGTCAAGGACTTGTGGGAAACCTACTACGAGAAGAAGGATGAAATTACCGACTCACTATTTTCAACTGCACCCACTTGGAATTCATTCCTGGATGCCATCAAGGAGCAGTACTACCCTATCGGAAGTTATGAGGATATATACATAAAGTGGACCACGCTGCGGCAGGGAAGGGACCAAGAGGTGTGATGAGCCCCAATTTTGGTACAATTTGGGCTCATTTTGGCCTACTTTACTTGCTCAAACCATTCATCTTTATTTGCTTATGCATGCATTTCTTAGTTTATT
>APFE030968429.1:205114-253711 GCA_000404065.3 Pinus taeda
CAAGTTCATGCTGCTTCAGACGGCGTTCTATTCCCCAGGCGGCGTTCTATTCCGAAGATCTTCAACTCCTGCACAAATGCAACGTTGAAAGGTATTATCTTGTTTGCCTACATTTTGTAATTCCCTACTGCAACGTTGAAAGGTATTATCTTGTTCGCCTACATTTTGTAATTCCCTACTGTATATATGTAGTTCTATTGACTTTGAGCGTTTATATTTCTATCCCTGCATACACGGCAATCTGTATTTCAAGTGTAAAATAATCTTTTATAATTTTTTCTAATATACTTATAGATTTTCATGTCATTTCTAATTGAATACTAAATTGTGATGCTGTTTCGACAGATTTCATCCGACATCTGAATTTGACGGAGGAAAGCGGAGCTGCAGAAAGCGCCTTGCTGACCACAACAGACGCCGGCGGAAACCTAAACCGAGTCAATGTACTACATCCCAATGTCAGGCAGGGACAACAAATTTACAGGATGACGACAAGAAAACTAAAGGATTATCTGGTCATGCTGCCGCTGGTGAGTATGCCATCATTCCAAACGTATATCTCGTTTATCATAAAAAAGTTTAACCTTAAGGAGCCTTGCATCGATGTTAGTATATACAGTTCTCAATTCGAATAAATGATGGAAAAATAGTGGAATTTACATATCATTTTTGTTGTATTAGAATGAATGAAGTTCATCCATGAAATTGCTTTCACGGTTTCATTTTCCACTTTTTTAAAATTCACTACAAGTGCATTCAAAAGAAACTGTGAAGTACCTATTGTTTCTCAATGCAGGGGTTATCGCTGATAACGATAACTATTCTCAGGAATTCAGATTATACCAAACATGATCTCAAGCACAAATACGACTCCGCCCTTGATTACCTCTGCAACATTATTATCGTCAGGGACAATGATGATGTTCCCAAATAACTATAGAGGACAGATTCCTGTGCCACAAGGAACATCCAATGACAAGACAAGTTGTGTAGAGTTTTTGCATGCAAATATTCCGCAAATGGTCTCAGATTTAGCATCTCTATGACTAGCAGCTCCAATCGTAAAGAAAAAATAAACTTTGTAAAACAAGTTTGGATATTACTGTTATGTATCTAAAACCAGAAGTTTTGGGCTATCTTTCTGATATAATTGTTATGTGCGATATATTTATAACTTCTTAATATAAATTTTTTGATGTATTACAGATATTGAATTTAACTGCAACTCTACATTTGGAAATTGATCGACTGGAATCCAAATCGCATCATCAAAAATGTCACTAACCTTATATGAGTCGTACATTTTTCTGAGCATTGTTCTTTTTCCCAACCCACCACTGCCGTATACCCCAATTATCCGAGTTTGGGGAGCCTCCGTAAGACAGAAAGCAGTCTCGCTAATTCTAGAACTCGTTCTCTCATTAAATCCAGAAATCTATGCCATGAATGATGAGCAAGAACGCCATGAATTTAACGGGCAAGATCCGCACTTGCCTCGGCTAACTCTCTCTGCAACTGTTTCACTTCACCTCGCAGAACTGGGATCGCTCCCACGCAACCATAAACGGGATCTTTCAACAGCCAACAGCTATCAGAGGGAGGCGGGCATGCAAGATATATTACTGCCATCTGAAGGATTTCTGGATGCTCGGTAATGAAGGCAGCTGGTCGATGAGATACGTGGCGTGGCAAGCGGGCGCCAAAAGGATCATGCATAGACGGAGCCCGGGTCATTACTTTTGCATGAATTATGCCACGTCATTATTTTCCCATGAGAATTTCAAAACTCGGGTCTTTAACAAGCTGGCAACCACATCATTATTTAAGTAATATTCGTTCCTCCCCTGAAAGCAACTAATCATGTAGGGCCTTATTTCAGCTTTCTTCGTTTGTTCGACCGTTTAATGTGACTAAGTATTAATACGAAGGAACTGTTGTTACTAATCTATGTATGGATCTTCTGATTCCAAGAACACCATTTAAAATATACCCATTGTTGGGGTTAATGTGTAGATCGTGTCTGGTTCTGCTATGGTTGCGGTTTGTATAAATTGTGGGCTTTGGGCGTTAATAATTGTAGATTACGAAATCAATTTTAGCGTTCCAAAATTATTTACCTTATATCGTATTCTGAGCAATCCTCTTTAGTTAGCGGCCATTGTGTGAAACAGTGATGTAGCGTCTTTCTGTCCGTGTTGTTTTGACAGACTTAATTAATTAAGCTAATTTTCCGGATTCTATTTACTTATATATTTGCGTTCCATTGTATTGGGAAAAATCCCTTTAGAGAGCTTCCATTGTGGAAAACAGTGTTCCAACCTGTTTTGATTCAATTGATTAATAAGCTAATCCTTTGCTCATAAAGCTTATGGGACAGCTAAATTGGCCATAATGGCAGTATGAAGTATTATGTAAACATATTCTCAGTGGATCATATATATGATAATAAATTTATTGATCCATTAATAATAAAAAAAATATCAATTAATTTTCCGTACGTAGTTAGTAAACGTTTTTTAAAGATTTACTAATGTTTTGAACAAAGTTGCCCTGCACATGTCTTGAGTTAATTTGTATATGTCAAATCATAATTCTGTATAATATCAACCCAGGTTTATGTTAATTTTGCATTTGGATAAGGATGACAGACCACCTCGCAAAAAATACCAAACCCAGGTCTTCAACAACGCAACCGCATCATTACTTTTGGATGAATTATGCCACGTCATTATTTTTCCATGAGAATTTCAACCCCAGAAGACTAAAAGCAGAGTAATCGTATGCATTCCTGTACAGCCTCGAATGGATTTCAATCTGTTTACTATCGTAAAGCAAAGATGCTATAGATTCCATGGACCCAGCGATGGCCGTCACTCGAATGCGATTCTGGTTTTTCTTGACGAATTTCGAGATGATCTCTGCAGCCGCTCTTCGAATCTCCTGCTCCTGATGGTTCCTCCAATTCAGTATCTCGATCAGCCTGTCCACCACATCTCGCATGGTTCCGATCGCCCGCAAAGTCTCCTCTGCAAACTGATCTTTATTCTATTCGCAAGAACGGACAGGACTCGAGCGCCCGTCAGTTGTAACAATTCTACTATTGTTTGTAGGTCAAACGTTTATTTCTGAAAATAGATGATCCAAGGCTGTCAATGTTTGCTTGTTGCATTGACCAAATGTAAAAATACTATTTTCGGAACTTTTTTTACATGCTGTTGACAGGGCAGGGACTAGCTGCCCCGCAGCCCTCCTTGTTCACTTCTTGTTTTTATATTATTGTATCCCATATTAAGAACCAATGCACATACTTTTCTACTTCCAGCTCCACTTTAGCTTTTCTTACACTATATTTTACATATGGTTATTCTAACTCTGTTTAATATAACAAAGTTGATTCTAATGGCTTGCTCACTGTATCATAATTCCATACTGGTTATCTTATTCTTATATTCCAAATTATAAGAAATCCTGCATACTCGAAATCTTCTTAAAAGATCCTAATTGGCAACCCAACCTTCGTGTGTCGAACCATGGTGAACCCAAAGTGCATCCCATATCTAATTATTGTTCTGCAGCTAGCATTAATGCATTACATGTCAGTTGCAGCAATCTGAACCCACAAACCCTTCTAAACATTAAATTCTTTGTTTTACTATGGGCAAAGTTGACGTTATCTTAATATTTGTAACATCTATATATATATTAAATAATTAATTAATTAATAAGTAAAATGTTATAATTTTTATTATTAAAATTAAAAAATAAACATATGAAGCTACAAAAACGAGAAATATAAAATGAATGATTCCCCTCGCCTTCGTACAATTACTATATTTTTCTATGTGAGAAAGTAATATAACGGATATCATTTGATTTATCATAAATTTAACATGTTTGTAATTAAACATATATGATTATGTTAGTATAAATATTGTTAAATAATATTTAAATTTATTAAAATATAATTAATATATTTTATTAATTATTTATAAATGTAATACAAAGATATGGGATCAAAAACAAAATTATTTTATTTATATTCTTATTATTCTTGCTATTTTTTATGTGATGTTTGGGGTTTTTGTATTTATAGAGAG
The DNA here is from genome assembly GCA_000404065.3 of Pinus taeda. NCBI lineage: Eukaryota > Viridiplantae > Streptophyta > Pinopsida > Pinales > Pinaceae > Pinus > Pinus taeda. The sequence goes on from APFE030968429.1 coordinate 209,212, forward strand.
CCATAATCTAAGATAAAATAGATCCATAAGCAATATATAAAGTACAATCTCAAGATTAAAGGAATATTATTATCTTATCTTTTGATTGAAACATGATTTTCCCCTGTATGTTTTAGAGGAAAAAAATAGAGGAATCAACTTGCAAGGTGATTTTTTACCACCGGTTCTAGTTAAAATTTGAAGGAAAAAATCGAGGAGTCATTTTGAGGCCTTAAGTGACAACTTTATATGGTTCCAAACTTTCAACAGACCTAGATTCCATAATCTATACAATGATGGAATAATCACCTAAATATGAGTTCGTATGAGAAAAATTTGATGGAAAAAATCGAGGAGTCATTTTGAGGCCTTAAGTGACAACTTTATATGGTTCCAAACTTTCAACAGACCTAGATTCCATAATCTATACAATGATGGAATAATCACCTAAATATGAGTTCGTATGAGAAATTTATACCTCTCAGAAGTTGAATTACCATGATTGACTACCATCGAATGACACATTGGCGATCATTACTCATGGTAAAGGGGGAAACCATGTGGAGTATATGAAAGAAACCCTAGAGGGATCAAAATTACAACTCTAGTTTAGAGTTGAAGAATTCATGTTTAACCCCTAATGGCTACTAGGTTGTGTTATAATTGGGCCATTAGGAGAAGAAAGGATGTCTGGTCCTATTCAAGTGAATTTTGTTCCATTGTCAACAAAAGTAGTTGAGAGTGATACGGAGAGAGAAAAACATAGGGGGGATTTATGTTTTGTAGTAGCACACATGCCATAGAGTGCCTTCTCCTATGTATTTACATTATTTCATTCTATTAAATTTAGTGTAAATTTGCTTTATCTTCCAAATGGGTTTTCTCCTGAAAAGGTTTCATAGAGCATATATTAGTGTCCATTATGATTTTATGTGTTTTTATTTCACTGTTATTTTTTTCTGCATTTTATCTTGCATGTATAAACATTAAAATCCATAATAATATATCTAGAATCTTATGGAATTAAACCTTCATAATATAGATTTCAGTTTGTTTTAATGGATCTGCCATGATGACTATCCATTGGAATATCCATGGTAGTTTAGAAATCACGTTCGCATCAGACTAGGTTTCTTTTGGTCTTTATTGGATGTTATAGGGGGTCTCAGAAGTAGTTTAAGTAGAAATTCAGAAAAACTTAACGATAACCAACAATTAGATTTATGGTAACCCTCGATATCTAATAGAGGAAAGGTTTGCATAGGTGGAAGGATAGGTCATAGATATAAACAATAACATGAATATCGTTATGACATATCTCATTAGTAATCTTAGGCTAATTGTAGAAAATTTTCGTTCCAACTCTAAGGAAATATCAGAGGGAGAAATGAGGGATCATGAAGAATCAAAGAAGAATTCCATGAAAGAACCCCAAAACTGACATTCGAGGTATAATGCCATGAACCATTAGTAGTCCCTCTTCAAGATGGAAGCAAATATGGAGATTAAGTTGTAGCAATGTGAGATTGATGGTGTGAAATTATATCATTGGTTCTAGTAGTTAAAGTGTTCTTTTAGTATTCACCACATAAATGAGGAAAAAGAAATTTCAGTTCCTCATTTGACATTACAGTGTCATGTTTTGATCTAGTGGGAATCCCACACTAGAATCCTTTAGATAGAAGGGGATCCTCCAATAACTAAGTGGGAGGATTTTAAAAATATCATAAATCCCCAATTCTATTATATCGACTATGTACAAAACTAGTGGATCCAATGGAATTACTTCATCTAGAGGTAGGGGAAATATGTATAGGGGCACACAAAATAATTCAAGAGGATGGAAGAAAAATGTTAATCATTTAACCCAAGAACATAGTTTTACTCCTCAAGTATATGGGGGTCTAGAATGGTGGATGAGGATTGTGTACATGAGGGGAGGAACTCCTATATGCTATAGTTATGAAGTTCTTCATGGGGAAATTCTCAACTACCCTACGTATGAAGAGGATATATATTCCCTAGTACAAGCTATCAAAAAGTTGAAATACTATTTAATGGGGAAAGAGACAATCATTCACAAATATCAGCAATCACCACAATACTTGGAACACAAGAGTAAGTTATAGTTGATTGAACATTGTAAGTGGATGGGTTATTTTAAAATAGTTTCATTTAGTGATCAAGTACAAGAAGGAGTAACTTCATTTAGTGATCAAGTACAAATTGGATGACATTCTTTCAAGGCCACCAACATTAAAAAATTGATCTTTGGTAATTCTTATGCACATGGATCCTTTCACCAATGATGCATATAAAGCAACATATATAGAGGATGAGAAATTTAGGGAGGTTTACCAACAATTATAGGGCCATATTTATGTGGATGATGGTGACAATACAATTAACTATCATCTCCATAACTTTTCACTCTATAAGATGGACAAGCTATCCATTTCTAAAGGAGAGTGACTATAGCTTATTCGAGATGCTCACACCTCCAATATTGTAAGGCATTTTGGTGCTAGGAATATAGTTTCCAATTTTCAAAGGTATCCATATTGTCCTATAATGCAAGAAAATGGAGATAGGTTCATTAAAATATGTATACTTTTCTGTACCTACAAACCCAATAATAAGAAATAGGGTCTATACCATCTGTTACTTATGCCCATTTGTCCCCGGGAAAACATTACATGGACTTTGTGAGCAGCATCCCAACAACCAAGAAGGAACACGAATACATGTTTGTGGTAGTTGATAGGTTTGAAAATATGTGTGTTCTCATGCCCTATAAAAATGCCACCACATCTTAGTAGAAAAAACTATAAAATTATTCTTTGAATAATTCTGAGTGCATTTTGGGATACTAAGGAGAATCCTTTTAGACAAGGAAATTAGATTTCTTAATGAATTTTGGATTATGTTATCAAGATGGTGGACATAAAATTGAAGAGATTTATAGAATTTCATCCATATACATATGGGAAAACATAAGTAGTTAATATGACTTTGGTACAACTTTTGAGGGGTTATAACTAGAAGCATATGAAGAACTAGGATGAAAATTTGGTTTATATACAATACTTCTACAAGAAAATATTCCAAACTTCAATTGGAAAGTCAAAATTTTAGAATTTATTTAGATATTTTTAACCTTCACCTTTGGATATGGATTATGAAAATAAAAGAGGAGAGAAGGAGGATCTCAAAGTGGATGTTTTAGGAGTAAAAAAATTGTTGAGAAGATCAAGTAGATCCATTTACAAGTGTAAGAGGCATTGAAGAAGTTTTTGGAAAAATACAAGATTGGGCATGATCAACATAATATGGAGAGGAAATTTAGAGTGGGAGACATAGTATGGTTAATGTTGAACAAGGAGATGCTATAGGGTCTTGGCAATAAAATCACAACATCGTGATATGGTCCTTTCAAGATACTAGAAAAGGTGGGAGACAACACCCTTAGATTCGGTCTACCATCATACATGTGAATGTACTCGATGGTGAATGTGTATGTGGATATTGCTAGGATCATGTTGACACCTAACCTTTCAGATTATGTAAATCCATGTGAATATTGTAAATAGAAAATAAGGAGAATTAGAAGATGAAGACACACTGAGAGATGAAACCTAAGATTCTCTCTCCATGAATATATCTACTATCGATATTAATACAAAACACAATTCAATCATGGAGTTACTATTGTTGTGACATGGTATCAAAGGTCGCCTATATTTTTGGCTTCCTTTATAGCCTTGTAACTCCTTCCAGCCTATGTTCTACATCTTTTGTAGACTCACATTTATGCCATGTCCCTGCAAAATTCCATGCAAACCTCCCCCTGCCTTGAGTGCGTTAAACACTGCATGTCATGGCTATGAATTTTATATTACTCTTAAAGGGGTTGTATTGTTGCACTGAGGCATTGGTTTGCAATATGGTGTCTTGAAATATTGAATCAGAGTGAAGACTAATACAAAAACCTGGAGTTCTTGCATTGAATGGAGAGATTACAATTCAAATACTAATGTCATTTGGCATTTAGTATGTCCTTTTCCACAACTGAAATCCATTAAGAGTTTTAAGAGTTGGACTTTTTATGCATGCATAAGGTTATTTTCATCGCTTATTGATTGGAGTAATATTTGAATGAATGGAGTGACTATGTCTATGCTAAATTTGTTATAAAACATGTGTATCTCTAACGGTTACCAGGTAAAGTGCCTCCACATCTCCACTCTCAAGACATCATTCCGATATCATTTTTTTAATTCCCATATTATCCATTTAACACATTTCTTCAACCAAAAACACAAGGTTTTCTATTTTGTAACTCACCTTGTGACCCGGATGGGTAGAATTGGGATAGTATGAGTTGAAGTAGATGGTGGTGCCCACTATAGTTGAATGGATATATGGTGGGATACATCATGGTCAATCTCAGAATAGATTTGTATGAGTCGTGTGTTGGTCCGATAGTGGTATACCAAAGCATGCACCTTCTTGTTTCTTAATACCTGCGTAGACATATGAGTTCTTCATCGGGTCGGGTGTGTGAGAGAGAGAGAGTGTTTTCTGGGATGAATAATGTATATCTCTTAGTGAATTGATGAGAATATAGTCGAGTCGATTGGGTTCGGTAATGGTTGGTAAATAAATTTTTTTTTATTCCTCCTCCCATATCCTCTTACTTCCAATCATTTCTCCGCCTTCTGCCTACATACCCCACCTACTATGGGGTCCCTCCCCCATATAGCTCCTCTACTGCATAACCCCTCCTGCATTAAACACCTCTGATATTCTGACCCAAGTTAAACTCCTCCACCATTTAACCCCTCCACCGTATGTGACTCCTCTACTATATAACTTTTACTATTTTCATCTTCACAGTTAACCCTTGGATAATTACCTCCTGTAATTGTTGAACAATCTCCATTATTTTTTTGTATCAATATAGAGTGCACATAATTTTTTTCCTCAAAATGGATTCATTGATATCAATTGTTGGAGTGGTTCTCTCTAGAAAATAGAACTATCCTAAATCTTCACAAAAGATAAATCAAACCCTCATTTTCAATGAGTTGTGGAAAGGTGTTTGTGAAGGGGTAATAGACAATGCACCTAAAAAGGCCACTTCAAACAAGGAGTTTTCCATTTAGTAAAATATGAATAGCAAGGCCTACGCCTTGATTCTAGCATCAGTAAATGAAGAGGTGAGTCAAACTATTTATCCATTTAAAAATTCCTTTGAAGCTTCAACGAAATTGAAGGAATTTTATGAATCACACTCTAGAATTGAATTTGTTCAATTGATGATTGAGTTGATCGGTCTTGAGTTGAAAATGGTGGCCCACTTGCCTTAGCATAAGAAGTAAGATCTATTATGCATGATATAAAAGCCATTGGTTTTGAGATAGATATTCCTCTCATATCTTATGTCAAGGCACTATATCCCACCTATTCAAATTATGTTGAGTCATTGCAAGCAAGTGGAAACCTTAAGGAGATTACCTTTCACTCCCTTGAGAAGAAGTTTACTAAGAGAGAGAAGGATTTCAAGAAGAAGACAAATCCTTAGTCTTCTGAAGAAATTGTGTGTCTTGAACATAAAGATAAGAATCATGAATAATATTCTTCTAGCGGAAGAGGTGGCCGAAGAAGATGAGGAACGACGAATTTTATAATTGGGGGGACAGGAAGTTTGAAGGAGAGAAATATGATCTTCATTGCATACCATGCACTAAAGATGGACATGATTCTTCCACTTGTAATTTTCTTTGGGACCGAATTGAGTAGGAAGAAAAATAAGGGAGAGGTAAAAAAACTCACAAAGGAAAAGATAAGGCACCTGAGTCCACTCATTATGTTGTGGCACATTGCAACATTGGAGTAACTGAAGACTTATTCAATGCTTCACTTGCTTCATGAAGATATGATTACTTTCTTGATTTAGGAGCAACTTGTCACATGAATTTCAAGAGAGATTTCTTTGAAGAATTCACTGATAATGTTGATGGAGCATTTCACTTTGTAGAAAACTCAAAGCTCAAGCCATTAGGGCTTGGCACCATCAGTCTCAAAATACCTGGTCTACCATACTTTCTTCTACATGATGTTCTATATCTACCGAAGCTGAGGAGAAAATTGTTGTCTTCTCTCCACATCCACCAACAAGGACACTCCATTCATATGTTTGATTTCAAGGTTGAGGTCAGAAAATAATCATATCACTCACTTTTCACGATGAGGATAAAAGAAGAACAACTTATGAAGCTGCAACAAACCTCTGCTCGTGCAAAAAAATTCTAATATAGTTCTCGCTATGATGAAGGTATATTTCCATCAAGACTTTTATGGAATGTTATATTTGGACACTTGAACTATGAAAACCTTCATTTGTTGAAGAAAAATGGTGCTACTGGTTTGCCTACAATTCCTAGGAAAATTAAGCAATGTGATGCTTGTATCTTAGGAAAGCACAACAAACAGTCTTTTCATGGTTCACATTCTAGAGCACATATAAAACTTGAACTCATTCATTCTGACTTATGTGCCCCAATTCCTATTCCTTCTACAAATGGTAATAAATATATGATGACATTTATTAATGACTACACCAAAATGTGCAAGGTTTATTTATTGAATAATGAATCTAATGATTTTGAAACATTTAAGAACTTTCATGCATGTATTGGAAACGATGCTCAATCTTATATTAGCTCTATTCAAACTCACAATGGAAAAAAAATACACTTCAAATGCATTTTAAAATTGTATTCGCCAACATGGGATCAAGCCTCAAACAAATGTGCCCTATAATCCCCAACAGAACATAGTAGCTGAAAGACAGAATAGGACAATCATAAATATGGTATGTTCCATGATGTTTTTCAAGATTTTTATACTCGTGTTTTGGACTGATGTAGTTCTATGTGTTATCGATATAAAGAATAGGTGTTTATCTAATGCTATAAAGAAAAGACTCCCTATGAAATGTGGTATGGCCACATTCCTTTGGTGAGGCATCTCAAGGTATTTGGTTCCACATGTTATGCTTGGATACCCAAGGAACAAAGAAACAAACCCAATGAAAGGAGTCATAAGTGTATCTTCTTGGGGTACTCAAATACCTCCAAAGCATACCGTCTCTATGATGAATTTAATAAGAATTTTATAATACCTAGAGATGTTACCTTTCTTGAATCTTCCAAGGTTGATAATGTTTTTGCGCAGAAACTTGATCTCTTGGATAGATTCATACATGAAAAATACTTTCAAGAATTTGATAATTATATTCCACATCTTAAAGGGAGGATTTCTATACTGGATCAATCTGTGGCTTATTCTTTTGAAGCACTCTCTTCCCCACAAGAAGCTCCAACCAATGGTGACACTTTGGGTGATGTGATTGAAATAATTGGGAGACTCAATCATGATTCAACCTTAACTCAGTCAATTGAGCAACCTAGGCCACCTCTTGAACATCCTCCAACATGGCTGAAAAGGACACTTCAAACTGTTCATCCTAATGAGGTTGGAAAGACAGGAACACAAAACTCAACCAGACATAGTGGAGGTGATGTGGATAATTCCGATTGACCTATTGATATGGATGTTTCTTATGATTGTGAATTGAATTTTTCTACATGTTTTGAAACAACTTTCTTTAAATAAGTCGCTTCTCATGACGAATGGAAAGAAGCGATGCTGAAAGAATATGATGCCTTGATAAAGAATGGCATCTAGATGCTTGTTGATCCTCCATTGGGAACCAAACCAATAGGCTGCAAGTGGGTCTACAAGAAAAAGTATAAAGTAGATGGATCACTTGAAAAGCACAAATGTAGGCTTGTGGAAAAAAGGTTTTTCATAGAAGGAAGGGGTTGACTATGAGGAGACCTTTTCCCCAACAAAACAATGGGCTACCATCTAGACACTCTTTTCCTTTGAAGCATCGAACAGTTAGAAATTCCATCAAATGGATCTAAAAACTACTTTCTTAAATGGATATCTAAAAGAGTATGTTTTTATGTCCCAACTAGAAGGATATGTTCTGAAGGGTCAAGAACACAAAATATGCAAGCTTGTAAAATCATTGAATGGCCTCAAGCAAGCTCTGTGAGCCTGGTACACAAAGTTAACTAAGCATCTTCTAAAACTCAACTTCAAAGATTATGATCTTAATGATGCAACTTTGTTTGTCAAGAAAGCTAGAAAAAAATATATATCTTTTGGTGTATGTAAATTATCTCTTGAAGACATCGAATATTGAGAGTTATACTGTATCCATAAAGAAGGAATTGAGGAAATGTTTTGAAATGAAAAACTTGGGCAATGTTCACTACCATCTTGGTAATGAAATAACTCAACATATGAAGTTTATATTCCTCTCTTAGAATAAGTACAAATACTATCTGTTGAACAAGTTTGGCATGACTAAGTGCAGTCCTTTAACCACTCCAATGGAATAGAATTTAAAGCCACATCCACTGAAGGAAAAAAAATTGAGGATGCAACAAACTATAGATAGCTCGTAGGAAGTCTCAACCACTTGACTACTACCGGACCAAACATTTCATTTGTTGTTGGAATCCTCTATTGGTTTACGTAAAATCCTTGTGAGAGACATTCACCTATTGCAAAAATAGTTCTAAAGTAATTGAAGGCAACTCGAGACTTTGGACTTAAGTTTACACAGGTGGGTGACTTCAGCTTGATTAGGTACTCTAAGTCAGACTTTGATGGAGATAAAGAAACTGGGGTATCTACATTAGGTTATGTTATGAGCCTTGGATTAGAAGATGTCTCCTGTAGATCACATAAACAACCAGTTCCAATGGATTCCACAACTGGGGCAGAATATGTGGCAATAGTTGAAGCAACATAGGAAATTGTATTGCTCAACAAAATTATAGAAGATTTGCAGGAGAAACAATTGCATTCAACTCCCCTCATGCTTGATGACACTTATGCAATAAAGTTGCTCATGAACTCAAAGTTCCATGGTTGAATGAAGCACATCAATATAAAATACCATCTAATTCGACATCATGTTGAGGCTGAGAACATCAAACGATGCCATTGTTCTACAAATGAGTAGATTTTAGGAATATTGACCAAATCTCTTGGAAGATAAAATTTTGAAAGATTCAGAATGATGCTTCGACACACCAACATCCCTTCATATTAAGGGGGGGCATGTTGACACCTAATATTTTGGATTAGGTAAATCCATGTAAATATTGTAAATAGAAAATAAGGAGAATTAGAAGATGAAGAGACACAGGGAGATGAAACCTAAGAGTCTCTCTCTCCATGCATATATCTATGACCGATCATAATGAAAAAAATATTCAATAATGGAGTTACCTGCTGGCGTAACAAATCCATCTCATTCAAGATTAGCCAACCTTGACCACTCTAACAAAGCTTCACAACATTCTAGGCCTTGCCAATTTCTATAGAAAGTTCATGTTGCTATCTTCTCATATCACTTGGCCATTGAGTCAAGTCGCCAAGGGCAGAGCAAAAGAAAAAATTTATAGTTCGAGTCACAACAAAAGGCATTTGATGAGCTGCAACAACACCTCTACTCCGCACCAATGCTCACATTGTTAGACCTCCAACAACCATGTGAAATTGAGACATATGCCTCTCACTATGCTATTGGTGCAATCCTCACCCAACAACGACATATAGTGGCATATCAAAGTGAGACACTCTCCGATAGAATTCAATATTCCATCATGCAAGCTTACCAACCATGATAACATTACACTTTGGGGAAGTAGGCAATCATCAACATAGATCACTGACCTCTGTAGTTTATATAGACACAAGGGAAGTTGCAGAACAATCTCCATAAAAACGTTCTACATATCTATAATAATTTCATTTGAACATTGTGTACAAGAAGGGTAGCACCAAGAATGTTGTAGACTTTTGACCACTATTCTTGACTCTTTGACCACTATCCTTGACTCTTATGGGCACGAGACTTTTTGATGGTAACATATTTACAAAAATATCTAGAATTTTCCACCACATACCAGATGTTGGTAGATGGGAAGTAACTTTGAGACTTCCACCTCCAAGACACATTGTTATGCCACCTGGGACACCTTTTTGTTCCTTCAAGCGAGCATGACAAGATGATTTTGGAGGACCACTATAGTCAGGTCGTGGGACATTTTGGTGAAGAGAAGACAATGGCAGTACTGCACAAGTATTTTTATTGGAAAAATATGTAATAGGATGTCAAAAATTATATCAGATCATATAACTTTTGTGCCATCACCAAGACAACCATTAAGAAAAAAGGCTTGTATACTCCTCTACCTACTAATCGGCCTTGGGAAATCATCTCCCTCGACTCTATGTTTGATCTTCCTTCTACCAAGCATCATAAAGACTATGTATTTGTGGTCATCGACAGGTTTTCTAAGATGACCATATGGTTTCCCACAAGAAAAATATCATAGTAGAATCCACTGCCAAAATCTTGTTTGAATGAATATGGGTACATTTTGGGGTCCTATAAATCATTATATCATATAAGGTTAGAAAATTCCTAAGCGCATTTTGGTTGATCCGGTAGTCATCATTAGACACCAAACTCACCAAGTCGACTAATTTCACCCTAGACTAATGGTTAGACTGGGGTCATCAATAGAATGATTGTGCACATACACCACATGTACAATTATAACATGTACAATTATGAGCATCCACGAACATGAGATGATAATTTGTTTCCTTTAGATATGATACCTAGACATATTGAAGTTTTCAATAAAGGAAAGTGTTGTTTCAATAAGGAAAATAAGACACATAATTTTCCTTTAATATTGAGATTGTACTTTATATATGGCTTTTGGATCTATTATATCTTAAGCTATAACTCTCTATGGATAAAAATACCCCAAACCTCACATAAAAAAATAACAAAGAAAATAAGAATCAAAATAAAGAAGTTTTGTTTTTTAATCCCATATATTCATTACATTTAATAATAATTATATAAATATATTAATTATATAATAATAAATTTAAATATTATTTAACAATTATTATACTAACATAAATTCATATATGTTTTACTTTACAAACATTTTGAATTTATTATAAATCAAATGCTAACGGTTATATTATTTTCTCACTAAGAAAATAGATAAGTGTAGAAGGCCATGGGATTCATTCATTTTATATTTCTAATTTTTGGAGCTTTATATGTTTATTTTTAAATTTAATTAATAAATAGGTTAATATTTTACGTATTAATTAATTAATTATTTAATCTAGGTAGATGTTACATATATTAAGATAATGTCATCTTTTCCCACAGTAAAACAAAGAATTTAATGTTACGAAGCGTTTGTGGGCTCAGATCGTTGCAACTAACATGTGATGTATTAATGATAGTTGCATAACAATTAGTAGAGATTGGATGCACTTTGGGTTCGGCTTCTTTCGTCATAGTGAGAAGTTTGCGTTTCCAGTTTGAATCTTTTCAGAAGCTTTCGAGTAAGCAGCGATTATTTGTCATTTGAAATATAAGAATAGGATAACCAATATGGAACTATGATACAGTGGGAAAGCCATTAGAATCAACTTTGGTATAATAAAACAAAGTTGAAATAACCATATGTAAAAAATAGTGTAAGAAAGGCTAAAGTCATGGAAGTAGAAAGGTATGTGCATTGGTTCCTAATCTGGGGTATAATAATATAAAAACAAGAAGTGAATAAGAGAAACATGACTAGTATGTTTACAACAATTTGAACTAGATGAAGTCATATAAATTGGCATATAATAATATAAAAATAAGAAGTGAATAAGAGAAACATGACTAGTCTAGTCTGTTTACACCTTGAATTAGATGAAGTCATCGGAGAAATTAGTTTGTAATATTGAAGTTATATTAGAGAAATTAGTTTATCATATTGAAGTTATATTTGAGAAATTATATTTGTAATATTTTTACAGATGGACTCCTTTGTGCTGAGGCATTTCCAAGTGCAAATCAACTATAATTACAAAAAACGGAAGAGGATTTTATTTTTACTATTTCTTGAAGAACACAAAACACTTGATATAGTGATTTTAATGGGTTCAGTAGATCAAAGAGCGTATGTTATATAGCGATTTTAATGGGTTCAGTAGATCAAAGGGCGTATGTTAGATTGTCCAACGACTTCACCCGAATTCTAATGACAGCATTATAAAATTTCTTGACTTTACTATCAAGTGCGACAATTCCTACATCAAAATGTGCCACACATTTCTTCAATGCATCCACTAACTCCTTCACCTCTCTGTGATCCTCTATCACATTCTACTACTTCTTGGCCAATAGAATATCATACATCTTTCTCACTAAAGCATCTTCATTTTCTAATTCATGCAATAGATAACAAGAGGTTTTATACTCGTTGTGGTTCCTGACCCTTTCAAACAAACTGCAGAGGCGAGAACAACATCCCACGAACACACAGGTATTACCTCGTCCAGGAAGAGATTCCCTCAGCAACTCGACTGACAAAGCCTTGGCTACTGTTTTAATCATAAAGGTAGTGCACTCGTCGAGGTTATACATATCCTCTGATAAATCATCCTCTATTATATTGACTCCTTAATAACTTGAGGAGGCTACAAGCTCCTTAATATAATGGTGTCACCGATTAATAGCAGGCATTGGCTCGCTTTGGCTCAGAAGTTCAACCCTTGCAGAGATTTTTCTTCTTTCCTTTTATCAAAATTCTTCAGTCCCTTGAGAAACCCTTATATGGCCCTTAAGCCACGTATATATAACAAATCCTCCTAACCTTTGGTTAACTCAGCGAAACACATGGAAACCAAATATCAGCGGTATTTTCCCTTACTAAAACATTTATAAGGGAATACATACGCAAACGATTCTTTTGGCCTTTGATACGGCCTCTGCACACTCACTGAGGTTAGCTTTATCGCTAATCGGCGTTGCTCCCTTCATGGGTTACACACACATATATCTTCATCCCCCTGATATGCGACTATTGCCTCCAAAATACACTATCGGCACTTACATCCTCCCTATCATGTTTACAAAGGATACATAATCCAAACAGGAGCAAACCCTGCGGAAATACAAATTCGGACTTCAAATTTTATAAGCCACGCTCGTGGTTAACATCAGGTCCCGCTTCGGCGACGTCCACTCTCCGATCCCTCCGATATGCGATCGCCGATTATGGGCATCGGGATCGTTACGTCGCGATATCACAAGTTAGTGTATCCTAAGGCCGATAACCCCGACTTAATAAAGCTTCGATGCGATATCAAACTCCGATGCGATAACACTCCTGGGCCCGATATCGTATTAGATCCGCTTCATAAGATTTTGGGTCCGGGTCTGTCCTGACTCCGTTCTTGCGCCGATTTTCGGTGAAATTTGGGTTTTTCCGCCTGTGGCCCAAGTTATATAAAAACTCCCCCAATTTAATCTCCACCGTCGATCTCTTAGATCAGACGGTCCCTGAGCGTCACTTCTTTAGCCCTGCGTTCCTCTGTCTACAGGTCTTTTCCTTGCTTCCGCTGTGTTGCGAGGAATCTCTCATGGACGTCTTTGCCCCTTGGCCACGCCGATTTCATCTGCAAGCACATAAATGTATATAATAGCTACGATTCATGCTATTCTCAATCTTCACCCATTTGAAAACATAATTGCACGATTTCTAACTTGGACTTCGCGAATAAAAATAAAAGGGAACAAAGAAAGTATTTTTTTTTGGTCTTTGGCTTTCTCTATGGTCTGCTCACCCCACAACAGTGGCCTTCCTTACAGTCTGCCCGTAGGCTTATAACATTCCTCAATTTCGCTAACCTCCCACTCTACATTCTTGTGTTCTTTTTAATACATCAGTGGCAGTTCCTCAAACAGTTCGAGTAACCGTTTTCTTGTCAGTTTTGAGACAATTTTCTCCACTAACTTCCATCTAATCCTATTTGTCTAAATCAAAGCTAACAATAGCTGATTTAACTTTTATTTACCATAACACAAAATAAACTAAATAAACTAGAAATTTTAGATGTTTATTTTAGATGTTTCCCTCTCTATTTGTCAAAATAGAACCGGAAAACAAACAAGAACCAACTCCCAACTGTCGCCTCTTCATTCGAGTGCTCCTACCTCATATAAACTATTCCTCTTGATCTGGAAGTATAAGGACTGTATTTGTAATTAACATCGGTGATGGAACCTTTGCAGTCGGCCAACATATTGGCTAGATTTACAAGCCATGTTTGACTCATCTATGCATAATCCATAGAGTGCATAGCATTTTGAAGAAACATGTGCTATTGTTTCACATCCACAATGTTATTGCTAACGACATTGCACATATCAAGAAGCTTCACTGTGTCTTCCAGGGTGTTGTTAACCCACCTGGATTTTCAATTATCAAGAGAGTGAATGTTGACAAATCTAGAGAGAATCAAATCCAAAGAGGCATTGAAACCTTCTGCAAAATGATTTGTTAAATGATCAGCAGAATCGAGATATCCACAGAGTTATCTTGATCTGCAATATTAAGAAAGCCATGGACTCTCCTTGCATTGCTCTTTGGCAATGCCCTTACAAGAGCGAATGGACCCATTCTTGTATTTCTAATATATTTCACTACTATTGAAACCCTGGAAATTGATCGATCGATGGAGATCAAAAGACAAAGGGACGATGGACTATAAAGGGCAATGTATAAATAAAAAATTACGAAGCCTTATCAAAATGAACATGGGTCCATATAGGATTATCGTGATTCCTTTTCTTTTCTTTAAATCGAATTTCCAAGGCATTATAGGTTGTCCACTAGAATTTTCGGAACTCCAACACAAGCAACACTCGATGTGGTGATGCTTCCTCCGCATGCAAGCAATGCCCATTAATAAAAAGGATCTTTGTGTATCCATCGGAGAATTGTGAACAATCGATGTAAGGAGATGACAACCCAAACTCAATTCAATCACCGGCTATTCACTGCAAATGAAAATGAAACTGAAACTGGTGCACGAAATTTAAATTATTGAATGACGTGGGTTACGATGTGTGTTGGGAGTAATAACAACAGAGTGATAAAAAGTTGCGTAATTAATTAGTCATGTCGGCGGTCATCCTGAGGCGACCCAAAACACATTCTCTGACTGACAATTGCCTCACCATTCTCAGCCAATGGAAACTGATTTTTTCCAAACAATGACGGTTCACGGGTGAATTTGGTGCCTGGGTAGACTACTCCCAAATAAAACCCCGTGAGAGCGTAATGTGGGAGGCATATTACCTATGGTATTTTCCATAGGTGATTCAGAAAGGGATGTTAAAAGGGAATCACTCATAGAAAATCTTAGAAAATGAAATGATCTCCCCACCAAGGGAAGAGATATAGAATGTTGAAGATTCTTATGGGAAAAGAAAATAGCACAATGGAGAACAGAAGGAAGTAAAAGAGACATAAAAGAAAATAAAACCTCCATTATGGAGTACAAAGGAGTGGTGGAAGTTAACTAGGGCTAGTCCTTAGTTTCCACACTCTTATAAGCTACGAACCCACGAAGCTTACTTGTAAAGCAACCTATTCTTTCCTTATAATTGCAACATATATACTACTTTCCACACTCATATAGGCTACGAATTCATGAAGCTTACTTCTAGAGCTATCTATTCTCTTCTTATAACTACAAAATCTTTGCTTCAATATTGTTTTAGACTACTGCCAACGATGTTGGATTGAGCTTGAATTTTGTATATCTTAATATTATTGATCATATTAATATTATTTATTCGTATTATTGCCTATAATTTTTAATTTTATTATTATTTTGTTTATAGGAAATGTTTTCACGTAGTATATTTTAGGATGGAACCTTATTTCATTACTATTACTAATATTCATAAATAAAATAATAATTATATATATATTATTAATGTTATAATAGTATAGATATTATTTAATTGTTAATAATATTTACACTAAAGGTGTCGTTTTTGGAAATAATACATTGCATACTTTTTTTATTTATTTTGGCATCTATTTGTCTGTTGTTTTCCCCATTAAATGACATTTGTTCAAAATTTGATTGGAATGAGATGGGTCCCTTGTTATTTTTGTGCATGTTGTAGAAACAACATATACTACCAGTGTTTGGAAATTGGCATCCATCTATGGTATTCATAGATCCATGGTTTTTATCCACTCATGGAATATACCCATCATATTGTGAGTGACATCCATTCATGGTATTTATCCACCCAAAGTATTTATCCAACCATAGAATTTAACCATCGTGTTGTAATTGGCATCCACCCATGGTATTCATTCACCTATGGTATTGTAAGTTAGATCCACCCATGGTATCTACCCACCCATCGAATTTACTTGTTGGATTTTAACTAAAAAAGAGTATAAGTAATAAGTCACAGTTTGTAAAAGGACTAATTATCCAACACAATGTAGCTTTTATAGTTATTCTCCATTTTAATAAAAACTAAATTTTGCGGTTTTGTTTATGGGGTGTTCTCCACTTTTCTTCTAGTATTTCAATTTTTCAGATATTGGGGGCCTCCCACCCAAAGATTTATTTCAATATTTTAGATTTTTGGGGCTTCTCCCCAAGATTTAGATCAATGGTATTAGATTCAGGTTAGGACTCCACGGGAATGAATGTTTGACGCATATTTAAGTTTCAAATTTTTGCAGCAATCTTCAACAAACTTCATACACATTCTATGACCTCCACAAAGCACTTTCTTAGGTAAAACATGAAGATGTTTTTTTTTTTTTTATATATTTTTTGCAATCATTTTTTTGGGTGGCAAGTTTATGAAAATTTTCATGCAAAATTTATTAAAAAAAATTAATAGATTTGGATTCCTTCCAAAAAATACCCAAATTTAATTAAAAAATGGCTGAATCAGAGTCTGTGTGAGGGAGATATCATTGATTTAAAATCAGGGATGTTGCATAAATATTTCTAACGACAATTCGTGGACGATGGCTATTTTATTATTTCTTTCCATTTTTTTGCATAATTTCAAAAAAAATATTGTAGATATAGTCTCCTTTTGAAAAATCACCCAATTTAAAAAAAAAGTGTCAAATAAGAGTTCGGATGAGGGAGATATCACTATTTTAAAATCAACAATTTTGTTTTAAAACTTTTGTGATGACGAGACAATTGCAACACGAATCTGAGTTTCCAAAGTGTCCATATAGGGATTTCAATCACATGGGAAGATGAATAATGGTAACTCTATTTCAAAATTTTGGTTATAATAAATATTATGAGTTATAGTGATCAAGTTATACCGATTTAAATTTTATATCGCTAGAAACATTCGGAGTAGGTTCCCTTTGGAGATGTGCCCTCCTACCGTGCTTTAGTAGGAAACTGCTTCACATTCATCCATTTCAGCATAGAAACCTATGGCTTGGGTTCTTTGGAGATGTGCCCTCCCACCCTTGGCTATGTAGCCACTGGCTACTTCATCAATAGTCAGCATCATGGTTGAGGTTCAATCACACAAAATACTTGTCATCGAATTCCATTTGCTAGGATGCACACTATTAGTATCACAATTTCTCACAATAATTACAGGGTATCTTTGTCCCCAAATCTTCATTTATCATGGTTATGGATCATTCACAAACTGATGCTTCATCAAAGCCCATTTGCTAGGCCACACACTGGTAGTATCATAGTTGGTCGCAAGCATTACACACTATCTCTATCCTCGGATTTTCGTTCATCACAGTTATGGGTTAACCACACAAAACCCTTCTGTTTAGTGGTTCTTCATATTGAACAAAGGCTTCTTAGGAAGGAACGTCAAGCAATGGGGACCATTGCTTCTTAAGAAGGGACGAATGATCCGAATGAAAAATGGCATCCACCCATGGTATTTATCCACTCATGGAATATACTCATGGTATTGTAAGTGGCATACTCCCATGGAATTTATCCACCCAAGGTATTTATCCAACCATGGAATTTACCCATGGTATTCAATCACCTACCATATCTACCCACCCATGGAATTACCCTGTGGTATTATAACTAAAAAAAGACTATAAGTAACAAGTCGCATTTTGTAAAAGGACAAATTTTCCACCAGAATGTAGTTTTTACAGTTATTCTTTATTTTAATAAAACCAAAAATGATGGTTTTGTTCACTCGGTGTTCTCCACTTTTCTTCTAGAATTCCAATTTCCAAATCTTGGGGGCCTCTCCAAGATCCATTTCAATATTTTAGATCTTGGGGGCCTCCGCCAAGATTCGGATCACTCAAGGACTCCAGAGTGCTAGAGAATCACTACAAGCACAAGCATGGGATGAATCCCTCCACGTGCCACAAATGTAGTGAGGCGTTTGTCGTTCACCGAGTTTAACACACCCACGAATTTTGTGAAGACGATGATGACACACCTTTAGAAGATGTGGACGATGTCTATTTGGTTGATTCTCACTAGTATTTTAACTAAAATTGAGGAATATTGTAGAATATAAGGAATATTTTACGTTCAAGGTCGAGGGCCATTGCATTCAAATTCTGAGGAGAAAGTAGTAAGCTTATGTAGGTAAAATTTGTTTCTCGCCTCTTAGTAAGCACTCCTGCCACTCTAGTTACTGAATGCCTCAGTGAGTCAAAACCCCTATCAACACATATGGTGAAGTCCCCGTCACCGAAACTATGGTAGAGGTACCTGAGGTTACTCCCCCAAAATACATCTACATGTGAAGACTCCCTATCACACATAAGGAGGGAGTTAGCAATGCCATTACTGTGATTAACAACATGATCCTATGTAGAAAGAGATTCAGAGTGGAGGACATACTGGAAGATGGTTTGGGGCATGATTGGGATGGAGTCACCTACATGCATGATTATGATAAGTAAAGACGTCCCTTCTCCTAAAATTTCTAAGGCGTTTTCCAAAACAATGAGCTCTACCATAAGACTTTTGGCGATAAGACCTTTGCATCCACTCTTGCCAAAAAATATCTCAAACGGGCTGCAAATTAGGTCCTCGCCCTCTTGCAAGATAATTACCATAAGTTCATAGCAGAAAGGGTACATATCATCTTGATTCTCCTTTGCGATGAATGTTTCCATTCAATGATTGCCATTAATTAATGTTTGGTTCCATATTTCGTTAAATAAAGAAAGCCATAGTCATAGACATTTTTCACCTCATTAGGTAGCATCATTATTGGCACATAGATGTAGTAAATAACTTGTGTAGATTATATACAAGAGATTATATGTAGACTTTTAGATTTGGCTTCGATTGATTTCCAGACCAGATTCAAAAAAGAAACAAGAGAAGCTGCATCGCAACAAGTCCATGCCTTGACCTGGAAGGCTTTACAATGCCTTAACCTAGAAGGATTTACAGGTTACTTTTGAGGCAGCTGGAGTTTCCTGTAGAGGAATAGTACAGTGCAATTTAATGGCCGTAGAGGAACAACTCTTCTGGATGCTTGCCAAGAATGCAGTCCCGCAGAGAGATGCTTGCCAAGAAATGATGCCCTCGCAGACGCCATCAACCATCAGAAAATCTTCTGGATGCTTGCAAAGAATGTAGTCCCGTAGACAGATGCTTTTCAAGAAATGCAACCCTCACAAATGCCATCAGAAAAGCTTGCATCCCACAACCCTGTAACCATGACACATTCTAAAACAAATTCCATGAAAATGCTTGAAAAGATATGACACATAATTGACATTAAATCTATTTGTGAGTACATCTTGGCTACTAGCCAAGTTACCAGAAACAAGAAATGGGAAATAGAAAAGAAAATGGGAACATAATGAGAAATGGGGATAGAGGATGGATAGAGGGTTTCTGAGGATACGAAGAACTTAGAACCAACCCCACGCCCCCAAGTCTCATATAAATTATGGATATTATGTTGTCGCTTAATAATGCACTGACGCAGCATCAAGAGGGAAGCAATAATCAAAACATAATAATAAACATGTTTCCTAGTCATGTGTTTGGTAACATAACTCATTTTTTTTATCTGTAGAGGATCAAGTATACCTTGTTCAGCTAGTTAAATGTATCTGTTGGCACCAAATCCTGGAAGAGATGCTGGTTGGACTTCAAGTTTCATTAGCAGATTTGTCCTTCGAGTTTCATTAGCAGAATTGTCCAGGAAATGGTCACAAATTTGTGACGTTGGAAGTGGATTATCGGATCATTTTGATTCCAATATCAACTCATATGTGAGAAAAAATGAATTTAACTATCAACGTGCCAATTTTCTTGGTTAGTGGAGGAAATTACATTATCAATCCATTCATGATCGATTAACTAAATTGATGTCACTCCGATCGAGTTTAGTAACTAAAGTTAGTAAGTCCTTAATGTCCCTTCTCTAAAGTGCTTTGGTATCAAGGTCCACGGTTCACCTTTTGAAGGATGTGATGCACCATTATGGTAACTTGGATCAAGCTCAATCACCTAGGGTAAAGCGGTAAGTGGAATTCTGACCAAGTTACATGCACGGAAGTAAGATAGGCTGAGGCGCAGTGGCAAATAGCGAAGATGAAAGTCCCTGCTCACCCTCATAAGAGATATCTACGAAGTTAAGCCATGCAGGGAAGCAGTTCCAACAATTCAATTGACTGTTAGTAGTGGTCCAAAAGAGTAGTAAGGTTACTTATTGGTCCTGGAAGGAAGGCTTGGTTTAAAGCCTCCATTTTACCAGCGGTTTAGAAAAAATAAAACATCTGGTAATAGCTTCAAAGTAATTTCCATATAGTTTAAATATTCATGTTTCATAATAAATTTTTTATTAAGAGAAGGCCAGTAGGGTTTTTGGCCCCACCATGAAAGACAAGCCAAGCGCCACAAAAACCTATGAAGTTAAGCCATGCAGGGAAGCAGTTCCAACAATTCAATTGACTATTAGTAGTGGTCCAAAAGAGTAGTAAGGTTACTTATTGGTCCTGGAAGGAAGGCTTGGTTTAAAGCCTCCATTTTACCAGTGGTTTAGAAAAAATAAAAAATCTGGTAATAGCTTCAAAGTAATTTCCATATAGTTTAAATATTCATGTTTCATAATAAATTTTTTATTAAGAGAAGGCCAGTAGGGTTTTTGGCCCCACCATGAAAGACAAGCCAAGCGCCACAAAAACCTGTTTGAACATAACAAGGGAGGTGGTTGAACATAACGCATAATGCATGATCGAAATGTGGCTGAACCACAAGACAACGGTAACAAGTACCATTCTATGCTAATCTTTCATGTTGGATAGATGAGCGAAAAAACTTAGAAGCTTGGTTAGTACCTGCAGTAGCAACAAGCATGAGCTGAGGGAATGCTGCTATTCATTCTAACTTGAATGAAGGAAGGTCGAAGGATAGCGTAGCTGGTTATTTACCCCCAACTGAATGATAAGCAAGAGGAATGGAAGTAGGGTGGCCGGCAAAATAAAAGAATGGATAGTGGGGCGAGCCACTAGTCTAAAGTTCTACCTTTCAAGACTCTGCTGCGAAGATCTGGAATACCTTCTGGAAGGATAGCGTAGGTGGTTATTTTAGCTAGAAGCAGATGAATACCAAATTTTTTGTTGCTAATAGTATGATGAAGGGCTTCGTCGTTTGGCTGTAATCCTATGAGCTGTTGGAGAAATTGAGGCCACCAGGATAATGATTTCTTTCGATTTTCAGCCAGTTCGCTACTAGTCCAGTTTAAGGGAATTGGAATGGACCTTTCTCCGAGAAGCTTTTGAATGCTTTCCCTGGCACTCAGATAAATGGCATCTAGAATTTTATTCGGGTCTAAAAAGGGGTGTTCGATTCTGATTGGAGGCTCGCATTACTTACACTATCCATTGAATTTGAGGGATAAGGGTGGGTTGATGAAACTGAGGACAGTTCAAAGCCCGAACCCGAAATAGAGAATTGCAAGAAATGGGAAGAAGAATAAGAGTTATCGTCAATAGGGTTCAAATTGGAGCCATATTCAAAGACCTCGAGTTTCCTCTTCATGTAAGTTTGAGACAAAAAAAGTCCCTCTAGACAGAAAGAGAAATACAATAGAGATAATAGTAATCTTCATCTGCATCAAGCCGAAATCGAGCCGGATATTACGGATGAAGCACCAGTTGTTCCAGGGAATGGCTTCAAATTTCATAAAGGGTTCACTTACAAAAACGCAAATACAACATGCCATCAAATAATGCAGCGTCTGTGGAGATTTGGGCATTGAGAAAGAACTCTTTCAATGCGAAAGATGTTTACATCGCCTTCAACACAGGGTATATTTCAGAAATTCATTTCTAGTTTGAATATCTTTCTATAGTAATAATAGGCATGTTAGTCTTTGGACATCTGTCAACAGCCCCAAGTATCTAACCGACAATGGTTTCTGAAAAAACAATTCATATATTGAAAGTCGATTTCCCTAATAAACTAGACTACATTTTCTGCAAACTCTAAATGAGTGTTTCTGCCACATCCAGATACTGCAGTAAACTGTATGGATATGGAGAATTGAAAGAGTTGATCTGTGGCTGGTGTCTGCATGAACAAGAAAGCAGCTGCACGAGAGACAGAAACACGAGGAAAATGAGGACTGCACAATATATTTCAAGAGAGGAGCCAGTGGATTTAAGACCAAATTCAGGCAATGAAAAAGCCAAAGGTAGGAGCTCAGGTCACAACGTGGAATGCGTTAATCAACCTCCAGCAACAGCAATAGGTAACACTGAAAATCCACAACATTCTTCCCAGCAGAAAGGAATGATGGGAGAGAAAGATAAGATTAGAAAACATCAATTTAGATATAGGTCTCTTGCAAATCTTCTTCAGTGGCCTTGCGTCCATCCGTGTTCAACCAACACTCACTCTATTCCTCCCTCCTCCTGAAGACCATCCACCTTCAGCTGGAAATAAGAACTAGTTAGTCCCTATGCCTGGTGCCTGGTTCATCCGGTGAGTTCTCTGCCTATTCAAGTGAATGAAATTGAATTTTATTGCAGCTCTTTAAGTGAAGAAATATTAGTATTGTTAATGCACAGTAGAGAGGAAAGTTGGCACCTTTTACATGCCCACAAAAAGCATAGATGTGGTGGCAGGCGTACATGTAACGGTGGTACATGTGGTGGCAAGAGTACATGCGGTAGCAGGAGTACACCGTAGGAGTATATGGGGTAGCAGGAGTACACCGTAGGAGCACATGTAGTGGCAGAAGTATTGTAGCAGTGGTACATGCAATAGTGGTACATGTGCCTTAACATAAAATGTTTAAGACTTAATGTTAATATTAGTTCATAGTGTTTCAAATGGTGGTTTAATATTTATTTTACCCTAAGCTTTGGCCTCATATGTCTCGGTATGAGGCCAAATAAGACGACGAAAATTGACACTAAAATTTCATTGGCCGTAAAAACTCGACTCAAAAAAAACATTAAGCTATAAATCATATATCTCATACAAAATCACACAAAGTAATGCTAAAATGAGACATTTCGATTACTATGGTCCCTAGCCATTACGAGATGGCCGGGACTAGAAAAGAGCAACATCATGCAAGTTTCGATCCATCCTACCTATGTGGTTGCTTGGTTTTGCAAATTGGTTTTATACTGCCCGGGTTCGTTCATCCATCCATATGTTAATTTTGTTCCATAGATTTGGAATATTTGTTATTGTAAGGATTGCGTTGTAATAGATACAGACTATTGTCGTTTTTATTTCTTCTTTTGGCTTAGTGGTCGACATTGTTTTTTATTTTCAATAAAGGGAATTATACTTGGTCATCCTTTTGATAAATCTGCAAAAGCTAATGAATATAGTGGAAGGTACTGTTGTTTTTTTTTGTCTTTTCGTTGCTCAAGGAATTGGCAACGATTTCCAGTTGTGTGATGGGAACTCATTTGATATATATCTAATTGTTAAAAATAATAGAGACATATGTCAAGTTCATAACACATATTAATGTAAAAAGAAACAAGATTAAAGAAACAAGATTAATTTTCATTTTCACAAAGGGAATAACTTTTCGCCATGGATAAGCCAAACCATCGAAAGATGTTTCCAAATAAAAATGATAATTTAATACTCAATACATCACTGTAATGGTGACTATACATATTAATAAATCCTTCCCATGGCCTCTTTAATAGCACAATTAAGTAATGGGCATCTTATCCCTGTCCCTCCCTCTGCTTACATCGCCACACACATTTATTGTTTATGCAAATCACAAAATAAATGTGAGTTTTTTATTTAAGAAAAGGACTAGGTATTTTTTAAAAACATTTTGGGTTAATTTGTGTGGAATTGAAGAGTTTTAAAATTATAACTTTCGAGTCAGGTAACGTAAAAAATCTTAGTGTTTTATAGATTTTTAGTATATTAAAAATATATTTAAAAAAATAAAAATATATTAATATATTAAATTAGCAATTAAAATTTATTTTAATTTCAATAGGTTAATATATTTATGTTTCATGTATTTATTATGAAGTAAAATGTTATATTTAAAAATTATATTTTAAATTACTATCACCAAAGATTTCGTTTAATATTAAATTTAAATTGGATATCTAATTTTTTTTTGGCAAGTTTGGGTGTTGATGCTACGTCATGGCCATTTCAAAGAATAAGACCCAAATAAAGTGGGGTATTGAACCGGTAATTTAGCACCTAGGAGTGCCCTAACAACCCACCCAATCACCATCTATCCAAGGCCCTATAGACTAATTAGATATTTAAATATTAAATTTTCTCCTCATTACCGTGCATGTTATTTTTGGGTCTCGGTTTTGTATTATTTTTATTCATTTCTCTAATGTTGTCAATTGACTAATTGATTATTTTATACAAGTATTTGTTACTTCTTTATTTTAACCAGATTAAAATAGCATTAATGAGAGTTTAATTAAGGCTTGCGTGTTGCGGGATTAAAGTTGGTTTAATTATACTTTGGGACGTGCCTGCACCAGTGCATTCACATGCTTGCACCATTGCACTTACCTACCTGCACCATGCATTGGAATTCCTACACTAGTTACATTCGGCTTCCTGCACTCCGAAGGATTCCTGGACTAAACTCACATTCTCTGTGCTTGTACTCGAACCTTCTGTTCATGGAGATCGAATTGTGCTTTAACACTCCAATAGTAATTGAGAAGGCTTGACCAAAACCAAATACGATGAGATATTAACGAGATCAATCATAAATATGATGATAAATACCGAGATTCAATCAAGTAGAAGATAGAGCATTTGATTGGAAAATTACCCCAAGATATCCCCAAGATAGTAGTAGAATTTATAGACACACTGAATTTTGCTCCGTTGATTTCAAAAGTGCGCATGCTTATATGGATCAAAGCATTCTAGGAATCGAACAACTATCCGAGCTTCATGAATTATTGAGTGATTATTTTAGAAGAAAGTGTGGGCTCCAACATGTGGGTGAAGTTAGATCAGAGGTTCAATTCCACAAGCATTATGTCGAGGCTAAGAATTATATTAAGGGAGAAGCATTTGGCTCTGCTCAACTGCGCCTTGTGGGTGTTATATGGCATGCTTGTTCATCCAAACAAAATTCTTTAGTTATAGTTAAGAGAGAGGGTTTCTGTTCCTAGTTTTCTATAAGGATAAAAAGGAAAATATGAGAGTTGTGGGATTGTTGGCAGTGATAAGCATATTCTTCGCAGCGATGGTAGGTTTGACATTTAGAGCATACTCATAAGAGACAAACCTTAGTATTGGGACAATCGACATTGTATGCATCGCCATATAGCAGTGATATGGAGATCCGGTGATCGATAAGTCTGGGTCGATGCGAATCTAATTGAAGGAGATATGCCTTGATGCGAACCTGTGAGTAGCTCATGCAAGGAGAAAATCAATCAGTCAGATCACACCTTCCAGCAAAAGCTACTCCAGGAAAAGAGGGATGATTCACCAGAATCGTTCCCTCTTTCGAAACTCAGCTCAAACTAATTCTTAATTTGGCAGATTGTTTAAAATAATAATCTTCCCTCCTGTATTTTAATTGGCTGTTGAAAAGCTACAATTTGTAAATCGATGCCTATATCAACTGCCTAGAGAAATAGTCAGAAAATGACCAATTAGTTATAGTAAGGAAGGAAATCGACCCAGCTAGGGATAGTGTCCATCAAAGGAAGGTGCATAAGGGAAGAGGAGCTATCCCAATGTAGCCTCACACAATTCATCAGTTGTGGATTGCTCCTCTGGTCTTGCTGGAGTTGAGTGATGTCTACATAATGTAAACACTTTTTTCAGTAATCAATTGAAGCAATTTCCAATCATGTTCTGTTTAATTATCTATTGCATCTAATGACTTTGATTTCTGTGTGAACTAGGCACTCAAAGACGATGTGATCTGGTTAGTTTTTCCACCAGACCAGCTCGGCACTGCTCTCATAATTTAAGATAAATAACATTTCGATTCTTGTTTGTTTGTTGTGTAAATTTGTTTTATTTACAGTTTCTTTCGGCATTCAATTAATGTCATTTAATTTGCTGCAACGTTTTCCTTTCAGCTCTAAACTTCATTGATTTTTGCATTAAGAAATTATTCATGTCCTTGAGAGTTCTGCTTACACTTGGGATATTTCTCTAGTTGTTCTTATTGACAAGATTTGCTCATGCATTGATGAGCTGCAATTGATTTATACTCTAGAATATGAAAACGATGTGAGTGGTTGTGGTTTTGAGTTATTGATAGATCCATTTAAACTCTACATACAAAAACCATATATTTTCTAACTTCGTAACCAGAGAACCCACAATAGAAACCATTTTTCATCAATGTTTCAAATCCCAACAGGGATCCATCATCAAGACTTCTTGAATGATAATAGTAGAAGAGCTTGAATGAGGGTTTTAAAATTTTAATAGTTTTGAGGTGAGAAGATTTAAACGGATGTCAGCTTGTTTTAATCATTTTTATTTATTTTTATCATTATTTTTAAAAAAATTTAAAGTATTTAAAAAAAAAACTATTTATTAATGTAATAATAAATAAATACTTTGATCATTTTAATCTTTATCATCAATATTTACTACTAAATGTTTAAATTTATTATTAATGGTTTAGTTCAGTTAATAGATTAATAGTAGATTCTAAATAATAATTAATAATACTAACCATTCAAAAAAAAATTAATAGTAATAGTTATTATCAAAATTATTACAATAAATATTTACATTAAATTTTAGTATTAATATTCAATATACATTTATTATTATATATTTATATATATATATATATATATATATATATATATATAAATATAAAATTTAAAAATTTAATATTATTATATCAATATTAAATATAGAATATAGAATAACTAAAAATATATTAATATATTAATAATAATATTATAATTAATAATAATATTAATGTTAATCTATTAATAATAATTAATATTAATATTAATAGTTAATAATCAATATTTAATATCAAATCTTAATAATTACTACTAAAAGATTAATTTTTTATTAATAGTTTATTTAATTAATAGATTTATTAATAGGTCATAATAAATAATAACATTTCATAATAATAATGATAATAGTAATAGCTATTATCATAATAATTATTGTAAATGTTATAATTCATACCTAATAGTATTGAAAAATAATATTATGGAGAGTAACAGTGAAAGTAAAGCTACTAACGACTAATTGCTAGAATAGGAGAGAGATATCTACCCACTAAGTGCTATACCTGAGATATAATGGTGATCCTAATTTCTCTGATTAAGGGAAGCCAACTTCCACTAATCTCAACACCATTGTCCTTGTTGAGATTATCTGGATGTTTTATAATCTCAAGAGCTTCTCTGATCTTTCGCCTATGATGTTTCTCTTCACGTGCGATAATTGAAGCATTTTCCAAGCAGACATGGTGCCTGGTATTTGAGGAATGCTCTGCAAGGGCCGAAGTTCGAGACCTTTCATTCTTAATATCAGCTCCATGTTCCTTGAGTTTTGTCTGCAAGGATCGACCTATTTCACTAACGTAACCTTTTCCACATGAACAATCTATTTTATAGACTCCCTTTAGTTAATGTCTATTAATATTATCTTTGACAGACCTCATACCTTGCCTAATAGTTCCAGGTGTTGAGAATTGCGTGGTTATGCTTTTCTTTCTAAGGATTTTAGCAATCTTGTCTGTCACTCATTGAATATAAGGAAGAAAATCCCTCCCACATTTAGGTTGGTCTTGATCCTTAGGCTTATTAGATAACACCTACCTTTCAGCTCCTAGTCATACTCTTCATGAATGAAAACACAGGTTGGTTGTGCAACACCAACTACATCGGTCACTTGATCCTCATTCACAACAAGTGTAGAGTTCAGAATGGAAGAACACAAGACAACACAATCTAGAGGATCAATGGAACATGCAGATGGAGGTTGAGGTAAAACATGCATGTGACAACCCATGGGCTTTGCAACCAAATCTTCGCAAAAATTAAGAGAAGTGATGTTGGGAGGATGTGATAGTTGAACAAATGTGTGCTCATGTTCTCCCACATCACTCTTTTGTGGTTGAGTTATCTGATGAGGGGATGGTAGATAGTCACTTGTGACAACAACTGTGTCAATCTGTGATTGTGCAAATTCATCACCAAATTATGCTGAGCAGGGCTTGGGCATGAATTTATTTTTAGGACTGACAGATTTGGTAATACAGTATTCAAATCTTTCCATGAGATACTCAAATTTTATCTGACTTTTCGGAGCTTGAAACTACAATACACGGAGGTGGTCCCAAAATTCCACATGCGACTCTTGCGCGGTCTTCCAGTGTGTGAATATTTTTTTGTCAAGACATTATGGATCAAAATGATCGAAAGTATATTCAACGAGATCATAGAACTGGTCAAGTGAGTGCTCGCTACCTGGAGGTAGACTCCAGCACCACCATTGTGGGGACTCATGAAGTGTGTATGCAAGTAGCGGGGTGGCCTCTTCATCACAACATTCATTTGATTTGTCAAGCATTGCAAATAAGTATTTTAGGTGCATAGGCCCGAACCACTTCACCTTCACCATATATGTGAATTCACACAAGAGATCATAAAATTCCCTCATGATGTCGAGAGGTTCGGCATGCGAAAAACATAGCAGACGGATGAGTATGACAATACCCATGATAGATGTACGAAAATTCAAAACAAGATGAGAGGACACAACTTTTCATCCACCCTCCTTCTAGCGCTAGAAATGTTGACGGTGCTGGACCCACCAAGATGTCATGGGTTCTCCCTTGTAATACGTCCCAACTAGACCTCAGACCATTTGGTGTACAAGTACTAGTAGTGGGCCGTACATTATTTCCTTGACCATGGTTGTGTGTAGAGGTAAGTGAGATTTCCTTGTTGGTAGCAAGGGTGTGACGTGTGTAGCAAGCCAAGGAAGGTGCATGAATGGTTCTGACACAGTGAAGGTGGAATTAGTGTGCCCCTTGGAAACCTTGTAAACACATAGTTGGGAAGTGAACACATGAGAAAAGATGCATCACAAGCTAGAAAGACGGTGAACCAACAATCCAAAGTGATGGTTAAACCAAAAACAAATTTCAATAAGCTTCTTGCATACATATACATAAAGAGTATATACATACATGCGTAAGCAAAGAAATACATATATCATTAGAGTAAACAAGTTAGCTAAAATAAAATAACATACTATGCAAGAAACATGCTCGCTTTGTTATATTAAGAAGTGAAAGTTCCAATCATACAATACAACCATGACCAAACACTAGTCCAGATAACAAAGCGTTACAGTCACTGCCGCATGCTCCTCCAAAGAGATGTACTAACTCTACACTATGAAGAAGCCAAGACTTATTACAATACTCTCCAAGCTTTCTCTAAGATACTCCTATCGGAAGCTTGGCTGGAAAAAATCCTATATAATGAGTTATGAGGTATTGTATAAAGAAAAGAGTGGTGTGACCCTTGACATTCCCATTTGTGACTGTTCATCTACCCTCATGACTCTTCAGCTACTTTGTGACTGTTACAACTATCGAAGCTTGAACTTGCACTTGACAAGATGTTACATACAATCTGCACTTTTACGCATGTTAGACAAAATAGTCTTGAGAAAGCCAAGCAAGACATCACTATGAATTAGACAACTGTGGGAAGACCAACTCTTCAACATCCTCATGATGGTTGACTGTGGCAAACTGATGCCAAGATTTGTAGTCCGTGATGGTGTTCGTGTACTCTATGGTGACATCTTTTTGGAAACAAACTCTTGCCTCTGTTTCATCCGGGTACAATACTTTGGATTCTCTGTCCAAATCATCTGAAGGCATGCGCATCATTGTCTTGAGTGCAGATAGAAAAAGGACATACTGATGCATAGCTTGTATATTGATTGCCAAGTTTGCACTGGTGGCTATGTGCATTAACGCATCAAAGTACGAGTCCAGCTCCTGCCAAACATGACCCTTTTTCTTTTCCTCGGTGAGTGTCTTAATAGGTGGGATCGCATGTGCACACACAACAACATCAATGCTTCTGAACATCCATGCATGGGAAGCTTGCAAACAAGTGATGAGTTACAAGATTTCTTCATAGTTCCACATCTGACTCCGGATGCGTGCCTTCAACTCAACCACCATGGGTTTCATAATCTTGGGCAAGTGTAATGGGGCTCCCATGTATCTCATTGTCCATGTTTGCACGCGGTTGACAAAAGTATGCGAGTTTGATAAGATAGGTCCTCTCCTAGCACAACGCTGCTGCCAACCATTGAGATGGACAACTGCCTTATGCATGGTACTAAATTTGGAATACAACTCCCACATGATTATTTCAAGGGACAATACTTCATCCAGTATCACCTTCTTCAACTTTGCTCAGGAAGATGATGTAACTAGTTCTCCTCCCTTCCTGGTCATCTGTAACTCATTGACATTTTCTCATTCTCTGCTATCAATAAGCGAACACTCGAGTTAGTGGCTTCAGGATATCTTTTGGTAGCATCGGCCAATGCTGCTAGATGCTTGTGAAAATCAGATATGATCACTCATTCCTCAAACTACACAGGAGATGTGTCCACATCCAGAGTAGACACTCTACACGATTGCACAACTCTATGTTGTGACTTGTCGAATGATATGTTGTGCATCTCCTCTTCCGGATTGTCTCCAAGGATCTGAGTATCTACTTGGTCCCTTAGGACTTTCTGTACTTCTGGATCTGGTGAAGTTGGTGGGTCCACCTCTTGGTGGTAAGGCATGAGGATGATGCCTTACTCTAACTCTGGCTGCTCCATATCCATATCCACCTACTCAAGTACATGTTGAATCTCTTGAGCGAAGTCCTACTCCTGTGACTACTCACCCTATCTGTTTTGAGCCTACTACCCAGATGAGTCAACTACCTGTATGGGTATAGTTTCATCCATTTGTGCATGTCGTGTCTCCTATTGTGTCTATCCTTGTTGGTATTCCTTCTCCTATTTGCGCAGCTCCTGTTCCTTCCGGTCTTGCTCCTTCAACTATTGTAACTCCTTCACTATTTACTCCATCCTCTATTTATCTCTCTACCTTTGTGTGTTACTCTTGTCTCATTGTCAGCTCTTCGCCTCTATCTCCAAAGTGGGTATGCTTTGAACTTGCAGCTTTTTTCT
This sequence comes from Pinus taeda, assembly GCA_000404065.3. Taxonomy (NCBI): domain Eukaryota; kingdom Viridiplantae; phylum Streptophyta; class Pinopsida; order Pinales; family Pinaceae; genus Pinus; species Pinus taeda. The sequence goes on from APFE030968429.1 coordinate 240,886, forward strand.
TCCTCCGCACTGTTGACAATCTTCCTCTTGTGTTTGTCACACATAGGTATGTTTCCCTATGTTGTTGATGTTACTGGTGCTCTCCTCGATTGTGGTTTGCTAACCATTTTGTAGCAATGCCAACCGTTTCATTGGACCTAGAGAAACTGTTACAATATCTGCATGGGTCTTCCTCAACCCAATGATGTGCCCCGTGGATCTAAGGAAATTGTACTCTCGCGTAGTGATCCTTCACAAAGAAATGTGGGTCATATGGATTGAAGCTTTTGGTTCCAACAATAAATTTCTTAAAATCTTCTATCTCTCCATCTGCATGCTTGATATTTTGTGTCTTCTATAACCAGATTTGTAGCAGAAGAGTGGGCTAGGGTACCTTCTTCTTCTAGTGCAGACTAGGTGGTAGTCCTATCGAGATGTGGTATGACACTTCTTCCATGACGTTCTTGTCTATGGAAAACTTCGGCAAAACATTCAGAGGCTTCTTGGTGTTGTAAATCTGTATGAAGGTTCCAAAAGGTGAGGCATACAAATCTGTTATGTCAATCAATGCCTCCATTTCTACCTTCGACATCCAAGTTGGATCCTGCTCAAATATCATCTTGTATAACAGGGTGATAAAATGGTATGAAAATTGTGTGATGAATCCACGGGAGTTGCATTCAGAAAGAAGTTTGAAATAAATGTTCACATAGGTTTTTGCTCATGTCCATGCCCACTTCAAGCCTGAGAATTCCTGGCGGGCATAAATTGCATCCAAGATGTAAGTGAACATGTAGATTTCTACTTGTTGACCTTTATGCTGCTGTTGAACTCTTGTTACCTATTCCTTTAGCCTGTGAGCCAACATGTTGGACATGTTTCTTGTTGTTCCTTCTCTCGCTAGTTGGTCCAACGTGAACACCCAACTGTGGGGAAAGGTCTTTGTGCTCTCTTAGCCATACAAGCGGCATTCAAAAATGACCAATCTCTGATATGCCTTCCATAGTATCTTCATGTTGTAAATATGGTTAGGTGTCATCCTGAACTTGGCTTGCTCCTTCACCGAGTTCTTCAAATATCCTTGGAGTTTGCATTATTACTTGGTATGTTGAATGGTGTCTCCATGGTGATCACTAGCTTCAGCAAGTGGTACATCTACTGATAGTCCTCTGCCCTAAAGGTAGGAATATTTGTCTCGCTGACACTTTTTAACACCATCATCTCAGGATAAGTATGCGAGACAATCCAATGTATCATGTACGCACATGGGAATGTGGGACACCTGTATGGAATCTGTTAGAAGTTGGACCTGTGAATGTTCACATAGACTTTGTAGTCGTCAAGATCTTCCCCAAATGTTCCTGAGAATGCATCATTGATATCCTGCCATTTCAGCTTGATGTCTTTGTCTATGATCAACGTGGTGTCTTTGTAAATTGGCAAACTCATAGACACTCGCTCAACTGCAGCTCTAGGTGCGCTTAAGTTGGTGTCCTTTGACCCTTCTCTCGTAGAGACCATTGATCCTGAATTGTAATAGATGGACGAACACCTGCTATATTCGGAAATAGGTGAGGTTGATCCAGATTAGAGGTGGATGTGCTGAAGACTCCTTGATGTGTTTTTTGATATCAGAGTTCTAAGATCAATGGGAAGAATGACCTCTAAAGCGTCGAATAAATAATTTTGAGGCTTATGACGTGCATGCCACAAATATAGGAAAAAGTGACACTTGGAGGGAAGTTTCTAAAATGATCTTTGCATGTAACCCCGAACTGCTAAAAATAGATCCCTAAAATATAAGGATGCATTTTGCATGTTTCTTTTTTGTTATTTTGGGAAAAAGCAACCCATCCATGCAAATCAAGTTTGTTGGCTCTGGGGTGGAACTGGTAAGCCTGAAGGCACATGCAACAACCTACTTGACTGAGAAAGGGATTTGCATAATTTCTAGGAGGAGCTAGGCTGGCTATCCGAGAGGGATTGCGCAATTTTTGGGAGGAGTAGGTGACTGCTACCCAAAATTGCACAATTTTTGGGCTGAGCTGTGGTGCTTGGCCAGATTGTGCTATTTTCCTAAGGAAGCAATTCTGACTGCATTGCGCAATTTCTTGGCCCAACAGGCTACCCAACAGATTTGTGTAATTTCTAGAGGGAAGGTTGTTCCCCTCCAAAATTACACAATTGTCTGAGGGAGCTGCCCAGCCAGTAACTAGCTTATGTCTAGAATGGCAGCTTGTGAGGGGAGTGAAGCAAACTAACTTGCATAGGCTGGCAAGCTACTAAAAAACCAATCAAGCCTATGTACCTGACATTGCAAGGTATGTTGCTAGGATGGTTGGTAGGGAGGCTCTAAAATGAAGCTAAGGAAAATTTTGGAGGCTGGTTGAAACAACTACAACAAGTCCCTGGGTGCCGAAGTCGGGAACTAATAATGGATGAATGAAGTGATGAGATAAATGAAAATATCAAGGGAAAAAATATACTAAACAATGTTAACTTTAACTTCCCAAACTACGCTAGGTTATTTAATTCGATCACTACAACCATGAATAGATATGCTACCTATGATCTTTCCCCTCGATGGACAGTTCAAGTGTTGAGGGCCTCAAATATATCGCGAGTGATCAACCAAGCATCCACCGAAGATCTCAATAGCCCTGCTCTAGCCAGACCAACAACATATAGACCATCCCTACCCTTATAATTTTCTAGAGATTACTTCCTTGGAAAAACATCCTCTAAGAAAATCTCTTGCCATTTTACAAATTAAGTGGCGAAGTTTAAAGCTAGGGGTCTCTCCATAAGAACACCATTCGGAAGAATAAATTCACTCTGGAGGGATACCTTGAGCCAACAAAGTATTGTATTCTTGTAACTAGTCCCAAAGATTATTGTTTCAAAATCCTCTTCACAATTTTCGAACTCGGCCATTGTGTGGTGGAAATTTGGGACAATCTACCATTAAAGTAGTTAATTGAAAACTTGTATTGGCTTCGAAATAACGAGAAAAGAATGCAGTCAGATTACCTATATAGTTCCTTCTGAATGTGAATTTTATAAAAATTCATCCCTCTCATCCCTGTAAGCATATCAATTTTCATTGGAAGCATCCGATTGAAATTTATTAATTGAACATTATAAGTAAGTCTTCTAACATCAGCTCACTTCTCCAATTGACGAAATTTGTGTTTGGAGCAGCTCTCAAGCATACATAGTTCTGCCCAGGATTGGACCATGATACTTGTGGGGATCAAGATCCCCACATAACTATGGGACATCTAACATAAACTCGCTTGTATTTCAACTTTTCCATTGTTAATTTCTTTGTAGGTAGTGTTAATGTTTAGAACTTCACTTCGTTGACTAGCTAGTGTAATTTAAATGGGTTAATGTCATGACCCCATGAAATTGTAAGGTAAAACAACAACTAAATTGAATTACATAACCACCCCAGGGAGATGAGAGATGAGAGATGACCCTATGTGTCGATACAATGGTCCCTACATGAGGATGGTTAAATAATGGCCTTTTAAAATTAAATGTACAAACTACCATTTCAACTACATTATTAAACTTTTTAGTAATGTGCAAGATGAAGTGGGTGAAATTACAACCCTAGAAAACATTATATGCTGAAGAATATTCTGCTAACATGAAATCTTGTTTATTCATTTCTAGGAAAATAAAAATTCCACAAGCCCATATCCAGAAGTTAAAATAAATATACTAATTATTTGAATTTCATAAACAGCCCGAAAAACTACAACAAAATTTCAAAAGATGTTTCACTTGCAATTCAAAATGGCTCATATTCTATGATATTATTAGAAAGCTTAAAATCACATAATTTACAAAATGGTCTGAATAATTGATGGAGTAATTTTAAAGGTTATAACAATATATTTGAATAGGGTTTAACGAAGTGATTAGGCGAAATTTGGAACTTTCCCAATTTTGAATTTAAAGGGATGATAGTATTGTATTTTGAAATTTTAAAGATACATTAGTTTGAAAAGGTCAAATAACGTTATTAACAAACTCTTTTATATGAATATTTCCAAATTCATAAAAATTTTTATGGATTATTAGATAGATTTTCTTTTCCAATAATGTGGAAAAAATAAATATTTTATTTACCACGATTCGTATAATTAAGCAGAGAAGCTCATTGTACAACCCAGTATGAACGGATATGTAAGTGTCTCTGTTCGTCAGTTCCCCTTTAAAATAAAATTAAAAATTAAAAGCACTGTTATAAATTGAAAAATAATGTCAGTGGTAATTAAAAAATGACTATGTTTTAAAGTAATTAGAGGTAAACAAAATGTGTGAGTAAGATGCTAAAATTTTATAATTTTCAAAAATATTTAAATAAACTATTTGGAAATCTATATTAACCAATTTATGTCAATATGAACTTCATATATATCTATATATAGAAAAACAAATTGTTAAAATAAAAATTTTTAATGTTGTATAAAAATAATATTCAATGTAAATTATCCATAAAATTTTATTACCACAAATTAATAATGACATATACTTCAAAATACATTAATAATAAAAAAAATATTTTAATTTGGGTGATAAAATTTTTAAGAGAATAACATTTGCTTTATATTCCATATCAAAAAAAGACACATTCTTATGTTGTCACACAACATACTTACTTTTCGTAATAGTTGAAATGATTTTTTCTAATCAAATTTCCAAGAGTGTTGAGTGAATTATAACCCCAAAAGTAGGGATAAATAATAGGGAGCTTTACCGAAGTATGAGTTGTGGGGACTGAGATTGTGTTAAGTTAAATGGATGGAGTATAGGTTTTCATGTTAAGTTAAAGGGATGGAGTCTAGGTGTTCATGATAAGTTAGAAGGGATGGAGTTTAGTTGTTTATGCACAAACCGAAGATTCTCCAAAACTAAGGGTTTAGATTGAGCATTTAGTTTAAGACTTCTACCACATCAAGTTTTACAATGAAAAAACCTTTATGACATGGATTATAAACCTTTATGACCTGGATTATAATTTATGACATGGATTATAATGAATCTTCTTGGACATCCAATTTATAGACATATTATATCCATTTTTAAAATTAGTTTACCATTAAATTAAAAAAATGAAATTATTGGTTCTATATAACTCGTCATAATCTACAATCTCCTTGATAATACAAATTTCTAGAATAAGTGACTCAGGAACCATATGGAATATTGGTGGGTGCGATGCACATGATTCACCACAAATTAAAAGGAAATTCTAGGGATACTTGAAAATAGAGAAACACAAATGAAAGGAGGAAAAAAGGATTGATTTGAAAGGATAAAAATTACATTGTCTGATTGGGAAGAGAGTAATTCCATTATTCATGCAATTGAGTCAAATTTTACTCCATCTACAAATAAAGTAGTCTACCCAGGCAATAAAATTCGCCCGACAATCATGGCAAAGAAAGGTGAGGCAACGGTCATTGGCAGAATGTGTTTTGGGTCACCTAGTGATGACCGCCGACACAATGAGTTAATCATGCAACTTTTCTGCTGTCCATCATTGTTACTCCCAACACACATCGTAACCTTCATCATTCAGTAATTTGAATTTGGAATTTTACTTGATTTCCCACGCCAATTTAATTTTCAGTTGTAGTCAACATGCGGTGGGTGAATCAAGTTTGGGTTGCCGTCTCCTTAAATCAATTGTTCACAGTTCTCCAATGGATATGCAAAGGTCCTTTCGAGTAATGGGATTTGGTTTTATGTGGAGGAAACATCACCACATCGAGTGTTACTTGTGAAGGAGTTCCAGAAAATCTAATAGACGGCATAAAATTACCCTACCATCCCATGCTTTATTATTCAGATGTCTTTCGTTGTCGCTAAATAATTGGAAACTCATTTAAAAGAAAAATAAAGGAATCACAATAATTGTAGACGTGACCCATGTAAATTTTGACAAGGCCTCGTAATTTTTTATTCACCCATTACACTTTATAGTCCATCCTCTCTTTTTATGATGATCTCTATCAATCGATTAGTCTCAAGGGTTTCAGTATGACAAAGAATGAAGAGAAATTGTGGAGTATATATTGCTCTTATGAACATTCAAAACAGCTAAATATAATACATATAAAACATCAATGATAATTAATTGGAGTGAAACTTGACTTAATTGAATTAAAACTAAGTTGAGTCTGATATCTAGCAGATAACAGAATTAAATGAGATGACAGCTAGCAGACAATGAGATTAATATCTCAATATCCCCTCCTAATCTCCATTGTTACAAGTAGAGGCACTTACAATGCATAATTGATCTCTTTTAAATTCAAATACATATTTTCTCAATGGATTTATAAAAATATCTGCAAGTTGATCTTTGGAACCACAAAAAGCAAGTATTATGTCCCCTTCATTCACAAGTTCATGGATGAAATGAAAACACGTGTCAATGTACTTGCTCCTTTTGTGGAAACCATGATTTTTTTATAAAGAGATTGTTCAACTGTTATAACAGTAAATAGGAGTTGTCTCCTTTTGAACGTTTGAAATATTTTTAATATTCTTCTCAACCACAGTACTTGACAATATGATAAATTTGCTGCTACATATTCTTCCTCTGTAGAAGATATTGAAATGATTCAATTTTTCATGGATTCCCATGAAGCCATACTGGTTCCAAGATGAAAAGAATACCCTCAATTTCTTTTGCACTCATCTAGACTCCTTTGATAATCGTTGTTTGTATAACCTGAAAGTGAACAATGTCCATGATGCGTATAGAACAAATCATAGTTTATGGTCCCTACAATATAACTTAATATCCTTTTTGCAACCTTCCAATGATAAATATTAGGCCACTGCACAATCTAGGAGAAAAAACTTGCTGCAAACATGATATGAGGTCTAGTTGAAGTGAGATACAACAAACTACTAACTAGACTCTTACACAATGTTGAAAAACCTCCTGGTGCTACATACTCTTTGCTCAGCTTTGTGCCTTGAGAAATTTGTGTATTAGCTTGTTTCGAATTGGTCATTCTTAACTTTTCGATGATATTGATCGCATATTTTCATTGACCAACAAAATTTCAATCAACAGATTGTGGAATTTGAATGCCTAAGAAGTATTTCATGACCCTTAGATTAGTCATATCAAACTTTGTTTGCATTTCTACTTTGAAATCTTCTAACATCATATTATCTATATAAATAAGATCATATATGTAAAGGAATGCAATATGAATTTTTCCTTCATGAGTTTTTCTATACAAAGTTGGCTCATGGATGCTTCTACAAAAACCACTTTTAATGAGATAGGTGTCGATTCAATTCTACCAACCTCCTGGAGCGTGCTTCAAAACATACAAAGCTTTCTTCAATATGTATACCTTATTCTCCTATCCTGGAACTTCAAAACCGCGAGGTTTCTCTACATAAACTTCTTCCTACAATATACCATTTAAGAAACTATATTTTACATCAAGTTGATGGACTTTCCATTTGTGTTGAGCTATTGTGGACAAAATAGTTTTTACAGTGTCTAACCTTCATACTGGAGAAAGGTTTCACCATAGTCGACACCACATTGTTGTGACAATCCTTTATCAACCAACTATTCCTTATGTTTCTCAATTTATCCTTTTTGATTCAGCTTGGTCTTATATACTGATTTTACACCAATTTTGGTTTTCTCTCTTGGGAGATCTGCTAATTCCCGTGTTTGGTTCTTCTCTATGATAACAATTTCTTTGTTCATTGCACCAACCCAATGTTTTTCTTTAATTGCTTCTTCAAAATGGGTTAGTTGAGGTGAAAGAAATGCAAACATATTCTCTTGATCAAAATCATGCTCTTGCTCATATATATCTATGATGCTTGTTCTTTTGTTATTGTCTTATGATGATGTTGAGTCACTAGTGGATTCACGGCTTGAAGGTGTACCATTTTCAAAGTGGTATGGCTCTTCTTGAACTTGCAATCTTGGAAGCTGTAGTGGATAAAAGTGTTGATTTGGAGCTTCATAAACATGATCAAACCAAGATTTATTTTCAAAAAAATTAACATCTTTGCTTAAAACAAACTTCTTGGTAACTAGATTATAACGTCTATAGGCCTTTGAATGCTCACGATAGGCTATGAAAATAGATCTTTCGCTCCTATCACCAAGCTTATTTCTTAGCTGATTAGGAACATGTGCAAATGATAATGATTGAAAATTTCGAGAGTGAGATACATTTACCATTTTACCATCCCATGATTCTTGAGGTATTCTATCTTGGAGACTTGTTTTTGGAGATTTGCTGAGAACATATGCCGCTTTCAAAACAGATTTAGCCCAATAGTCATTTGACAACTTCTTCTCACGAAGCATACTTCTGGCCATGTTCATGATTGACTGATTTTTCCTTTCTCCTACTCCATTATGTTGTGGAGTACATCTTATTTTGTTCTGAATTATGATTCCCTGTTGTTGACAAAAATATTTGAATTCATTGGATTTGAACTCTCCTCCTCTATCCCGCCTAATGACTTTTAAAGGATTTACACTTTGTGTTTCCTCTTCTGCTTTGAATTCTTTGAATCTTGAGAATGTATCTAATTTATTTTTGAGAAAATAAACCCATATCTTCCTTCCATAATCATCAATGAAGGTAAGAAATAAAGACTACCACCAATGGAGTGTGTTTGCATAGGGACACATATACTATATGGACTAGCACTAAAGGCTCCTTTCCTCTAGATGAAGATGTGGGAAAGCTATCTCTTTTATGCTTGGATAAAACACAAATTTCGCAATTACAATATTTTTCATTCATTGCAGGGAGACAAGTGACCATTGAATGTTTCTGAAGCAGAATTAAACTCTTTAATGTGATGTGGCCATACCTAGAATGTCATAGATGAGACTCGTCTATTCTTGACACATTGTGGTCAAAATATTGTGAGAGATTTTGATTTATAAGATTCAAAGAAAACATCTTAGTCGTGGTTTTTTCAACCCTTTCTATTAGTATTCTATTGGGTGGTTTGTCATGGATATAACATGTATTCCCTTGGAACATTACATCATAATCAGGGTCCAGCAATTGACCTACACTAATGATATTATGCTTCGGATGTGGAACATGATAAACGTCATCTATGTATTTATGTTGATTTTGTTTGGTAAGAATGGGGAGAGTGCCATTCCCTTCATCTTTAATGTAGGAATTATCTCGAAGAGTAATTTGTTATGTTATTGAAGCATCAAGATAAGAAAGAAGATCTTTTTTACATGTCATATGATTGCTGCAACCATTGTCCAACACCCAAAGGTTCTTCATATGAGTGTCTTTAGAAAGATGGCAAGAAAGTAACATTGTCTCAGAGGATTCTCCTTCATTATTGAAGAGATAGAGACTGCCTCTTTGTTGATATGATTGCTTCTTTCTATATTCATGTTCATAATGCCCAAATTTATTGCAGTAATAACATTGAACATTACATTTGATCCATGTTATATTTCTCTATTTTGGTTTTGTGGAGGTCTCTATTTCTCTGTGGCATGATAATGTTCTGATCTTCCTTTGCCTCACTTGTTACCGCCTCTATATCCTTTGCCTCAGTTGTTACCGCTTCTATATCCTTTGCCTCTCCCTCTACCAAGAGAGATTTGTGCTTTGAAATCTTGTTCCATGGAATATTCTTCCAAACTAAGTCTTGTTTCATGCGCCATAAGTGATCTAGTCAATTGTTCTACTAAGAAAGTTGTAAAATCTTTGGATTCGAGAATGGTCATTACAATCATGTCATATTTCTTGGGAAAACTTCAAAGGAAATTTTCAACAATATTCTGATCTGTAATAGTTTCACCAATGAGTTTAATCTTATTGATTATTCCTATGACTCTAGTGATGCACTGGTCCACATTATCTGTGTAAATCATCTTCAAGGTTTCAAACTGAGCTCTCAATGTCTACAATTTAACAGTCTTCACTATGCCACTACTTTAATATGCAGTTTTCAAAATTTCGCAGGCTTCTTTTGTTGTTGATGCATCAGTTATCTTGTCAAAGATACAATCATCAACCAAGTTCTGTATCCAACATTTCGCTCTATGCTCTTTTTTTTAGTTCAATAGCCACATTGCTCTTATTACTGGTCATGGTCACCCATGCTTCTTGCGTCAGATCTACATAATTATTCTAAAGTGTATCCCATCACTCTTGGGCTTGGAGAAATATATTCATTCTTAAAAACCAAAACTCGTAATTTTTTCCAAAGAGATCCAGGGTCTTATGACATTGGAAGAAGCCATTTCTTCAAATACATGTTGTGGGACTCTTTAAAAAAAATTCCTTTTCAATTTTTTTTTTTAAATCTCTTGAAAATTATAACATGCTTACAAACTTTATCTCAAATCCTTTGTTTATTTTCTGAAATAAACCAGCACTTCTTTTTAACTCAAATCTTTAAAAAAAAACAAAGAAATCTCCTTTTTCTTAAAATTCCCCTTTACACTTGCCAAAAAAACACTTTTTGACTAAGTTGAGGAAATAAGTCTTTTGTTCTTTTTAATAAAGACTCCTTTTTAAAAGGAAACTTCACCCGAAACCTTTGGCTTATTAAAAAAGAGAACTCAGTAGAAAAAATACCACGACAACATTAAACTTTTTAAAATGAACATTAACCTGTGAGAAGTCATGGAGCCCTTGTTTGTCCTTCGTGAAAACTCATGTAGCCTTTTGAAACAAATTCTTATGAATAACTTTCAAGATGAATTTTGCCTGTGTTAACAGTACAACGCACCTCTCAGGGCTTTTTGAGTTTTTTAAGTTTTGTCTGGGTCAACACACTTGCTCTTTGAGCATGGGTGGATTGGCCACTCAATTTGTTTTTCATAAATTCTCCCGACTTTGTCTTTCAGGTGAGGCAATGATCTTCTTCGTAATTTTCGCAGAACCGGCTTCGCGCAATTAGTTTCTTTACAACAACAGACGATTTTTCCCTCGATTTCTTCGTCTCTGTTGCTCTTTCAAGAGTTTTATGCCATTTACAGTTCTGATACCATGACAATGAATAAAAAGAAATTATGGAGTATATATTGCTCTTTTAAATATTCAAAATAGTAAAATAGAATACATAAAAATATTGAGAATAATTTACTGGAGTGAAATTTGACTAAAGTCAAGTAAAACTAAACTGACTAACACTTTAACAGGAAAAAATGAAATATGGTGACACCTAGCAGATAAGACTAGAAATACAAGAATGGGTCCATCCACTCTTGCAATCGCGCTGGCAAAGAGTGGTACAATGATAATCCATGTCTTTCTTGACATTGCAGATCAAGAGGATTCTGCTAATCGTTTAAGCAACTGTTTCGTGCAAGGTTTCACTTTCTCTTTGGATGTCATTATCTCCGCATATGTCAACATTCACTCTCATGGTAATTCACTCCAAGTGGGTTAACAAGACTCTAGAAGACATAATGAAGCTTCTTGATATGTGCAATGTCATTAGAGATAACATTGTGGACATAAAAAAATCTCAGATGTTTGTTCAAAATGCTACACGCTCTGTGGATCATTAATAGATGAGTCAGACCTGGCTTATAGAAGCAGCCAAAAAATGCTATACGCTTTGTGGATCATGGATAGATAAGTCAGACCTGGCTTATAAAAGCAGCCAATATTTTGATGACTACAGAGGTTCAATCAGCAATGTTAATTCCGAATGCAATCCTTCTATTTTCAAATCGAGAGGAATTGTGTATATTGAGGAGGCTATATCCTCCTCAACTTATTCAGGGGTCAATAGATCGGAGGATGATTTATCAGAGGATATGCATAATATCAACAAATGCACTACCTATGTGCTTAAAATAGTAGCCAAGGGTCTGTCAGTCGTGTTGCCCAATGCCGAGGGCATCTCTTCACAGACAAGGTAATAACCGCGTGTTCACAGGGCGTTGTTCTCGCCTCCACAATTTGTTTGAAAGGGCCAGGAATCAAAATAGCAGGTGTAAAACATCTGGTTATCTATTGCATGAATTGTATGATATCTATTGGCCGAGAAGAAGCAGAATGTGATAAAGGATCATGGAGAGGTGAAAGAGTTAGTGGACGCACTGAAGAAATGCGTGGCACATTTTGATGTAGGGATTTCCGCCCTAGACAGTAAAGTCAAGAAATTGTATAATGCTCTCATTAGAATTCACGTGAAATTGTTGCACAATCTAACCTACTCTCTTTGGTATGTTGAACCCATTAAATCCTCTGTATAAACTTTAAAGTGTTTTGTATTCTTCAAAAAACGCAGAGATGGGATCATATGCCAGTTTTTGTAGTTATAGTTGATTGGCGCCTGGAAATCCTTCAGCACTAAGAGTCCAGACGTAAAAATATTACCAGATGTAAAGGTATTACAAATATAGTTTCTCAAGTATAATTTCAATATTACATAGTAATTTATCTGATGACTTCACCTAATTCAAGTTGTAAATAGGCTAGTCATGGTTCTCTTATTCACTTCTTGTTTTTATGTTATTATATGTCACACTAAATGCCTTCATCTAATTCAAATTGTAAATAGACTAGTCATGTTTCTCTTATTCACTTCTTGTTTTTATATTATTATATCCCATATTAATAACCAATGCACATACTTTTCTACTTCCAGCTTCACTTTAGCTTTTCTTACACTATATTTTACATAGGGTTATTCTAACTCTGTTTAATATAACAAAGTTGATTCTAATGCCTTGCTCACTGTATCATAATTCCATACTGGTTATCCTATTCTTATATTCCAAATGACAAGTAATCCTGGTATACTCGAAATCTTCTTAAAAGATCCTAAC